>CM077250.1:28634362-28909362 GCA_039654775.1 Spinibarbus caldwelli | reverse complement strand
CAAATCTCTGAAGAGAGTCTAAGTAAGAGAAAAGGACAAAAAGGAAATTAAATAAATAAAATAAGTACAAATTTGATTGATTTCTAAGAACCTTGTTCATCAAGGTCATTTTGAGATGACTGAAATTTGGAATATGGGGTAAAAATAGGCAATTCATGTAACAAAGACCAGATGAAGTACAGCTTTGTTAGGAACTGAAAAGATATGTTTCATATTGCATGTTGAGATAAAGAAAGACCAAATCAGGCTGCTATAGGAAACCAAATTCTGTGTTACTGTTGAAAATAAAACATTTGATTTTGCCAGCATTCATATAGCTGTTGAATGACTGTATTTTTCTTTAACTTTTGAATTGGACCTATATCTTTGAACCCAGAATTTTGTGAGCAGTGTCAGACCTCAGAATAAGTGTGAGGTGCATTATCTTGCATATCGTTAGATATGCCTTCCTGCCTAGCTTGAGTTTAGACACCACAACACTGCCTTAAGATACTCATTTTCATTCAGAAATAAAATCAACAGAAACACAATGGACCAATCAGAACCTATTTCTATAAAATGTTTTTACATAACTTTGACATTAAATGCAAGAATGTTTATTTATGCAAGAATGATTTGTAAACTATTTTTATTCTGTGCTTTAGAATAATTAAAATAAAATTTTCTTGAAAGAATTGTCCCTTCCCAACTGAATATATATTATATATATTTTTCCCAAAGCGTTTGGTACATATTCACTAAAGGACTACGTCTATTGTTCCGTTGTTTGTCTGTTATTCTTCTGTGATAAAAGCAAAAGCCTATCCACAGCAACATCTAAGAGTGTCGTCTTCTAGATGAGAGGACACTCAGGGGGTACAAGACCCTCGAGCCAAACCCAAACTCCACACGAACAGCACACACAAACACTCTTGTGCCACCACTCAAGTGTCCCTGGGCTGATCCAGTGGGTTGTGTGGCTTTTCCATTTGAACAGGCCTCTAAGCTCTTCCACAAACAGCTCAAAAGAGGTCCTTTGCACCAGGAATATTTGCCTTCGTCCATCAAATATTCCACCCATTGTGACACTCGAGAGCAGAAAGGGTCTGCGCTCACATTTTAATAGTTGAGTACAGAATAGAAATGTGCAAAAATAACCACAGCTGAATATGCCTCGGATTCCACGGCCTTCCTGGCCTGTTGTCATGGCATGTTTACGCGAGAAAAGGCGATGTAATCAATAACGCACAGCCTTGAAAATGTCTCCAAACAGATGGTCCATTGAGAATGGAATGCCATTGCCTTTGTGCCCAGAGCCTTTGCATTAGCGGGCTTTAATTTAGCGACTGCTGGCAAATTCCTCTCCATCTCAGCTCTAAGCAAGCTCGCAGACGATCGAGTCTGCTTCATCGAAAGCACCTAACTGTCTCTCACTTGTCTCTTTCAATTACCTGTACTGAAAGAGCAGAGAACACATCATCTTAACTCTCAGCAGAGAAGCTACATTTCCCGCACAATTGACTGGAACTCATACGATGAGCCTGCCAGAGACACAGAGCAAACAGCCTCGCTACCGTTTTGCTAAACGGCTTGTTAAAGCGTTGTTAAAGTTTTTTTTCTACGTGGGATCATTTCTTTGGCCGTTCCTCGTTTCTTTTTTTAGCGAGCTCTGGCTACTCCAAGAGGCACAGCGATGCACCATAACAGAGTGAATTCATGCTCTCTAGACACCTGCTCAGCTCTGGAGAAGCACAAGATATTGACCTTCAATTCAGCCAGCATTCAAAAGCGATGAAAGGAGATAAGAGCTCTAATCGTCCCTCCGTCTCAGGCTCCTCTTTATTGACTAACTGACACATACTTATTCCGGCTCTGCTGCCAGTGCCTGCGGTTTCGTAGCCTTGCAGATACCACGCACCAGATCGAAACAGACGTTCGCTCCAACGGCGGGCTAATATGAAAATTGCCAGTAAAGACGTACAAATGAATAGGATATTGAGTAATGCATCAGATCTTCTCTGCAGACGGTGAAGCTGCTTGACACGTTTCTTTTTTTTGTTCTTGTTCTCACTTTCATTTACAGCACAGTATCTCGCATCATTAGGTCTGTCGTTTTTTTTTTTTCCCTCCTACTATCTAAAGGAAATACTGGTTAAAAGCATGACGTGGAGAGGAAAAAAAATGTGGAAATCAGAGCCTACCACACTTAAAAACATGGTGATGATTCAGGTAGCGTGTCTTGACCCCAGAATACGGCCCCAGCGTTTCCCCCGTGGTTCTTTGTGGTTTGGAAGCTTAAAATACTTGAGTGGTATAGTCTAAAATGCAGGACGACAGTGCCCATTCATTCTGCTAGAGAGCCAACGGGAGTAGATGACCAGACTAATGGCATCGGTCCCTATCCCCACACACACACACCCCCAAACCATAACACATGCCAGCTCAAGCCGCATTTTACAGACCCCCCATTTTTGTATTTATATTTACATGCATATGAGTGTTCCCATCCATGAGAATGCAGGCAGTGATATTTGAATTCCTGTCAGAATCCATAAATACCCCGCCTGGGCAGATACAGTGGTATATTTATTTGACTGACATTGTCTAAATTGAAGTTTGACACTCTTCACCACTCTAACCTTTATGCAAATGCAAAATCATCCAAATGTGATGGACAGAATTCAATTAACTGAGATGACAGAGAATAATCTAGTGAACTGAATACATCAGCCAGTTGAAAGGTAACACAATCATCATGCTGAGGTGCGGGGGTGGAGGGCTGTTCTGAGAGAGAGCGAGAGAGAGAGCGAGAGAGAGAGCGAGAGAGAGAGAGAGAGAGAGAGAGAGAGAGGGAGGAAGGGGGCTAAGGATGTAGATATAGCCCATTTCCCCTGTCTTATCTAATGGCGCAAGCTCTATTTCTCCAAAGCGAAGTCTTCAGTCCAGTAAACTCTTGATCTCAAATGAGAGGTCTGCAACACTGTTGCTAAGCAATTAGGAGCCTTTATTGAGCAGCTGATTCCTGGTGCTCAGTGTCCATCAGTGCGATTTCGCCTCACCTAATAGACTTCCATACTGATGAACAGAATAGCCCTGTGCTCAAAGAAAATGGCTCAGGAGCTGGGCGTCAAATGAAAGCACACTAAGCATGCTCCTTTCTTTAAACACAGCCTGCCCAAAACAACTGTTGCTTTCTAAATATTTTCTTTCTTTCTAATTTACAGTCCTAAAGGATGACAGCTTACATTACAGACAAAGAAAAAAAAAAAAAAAAAGTAAAATGAGAAATTGGAGACAATTAAAAGCTTCTGAAAAAATGATACATATTTTGATTATTATTTTCGTATTTAAAAAAATAAGGTTTGATTATTGTTTTATTTAGAAATGGCTGTCATGTTTGATTTAAGGTGAAAACAAAATCATACACTGCAATGTGTGTGCACATGAACAAAACCTCACCGTCTCAATGCAGTCTCTCAGTCCTCAGTGTTTAATTTGTCAGATACAGAACAGACTTGTGGCCAGGTGGGGGCACCCTTAACCAATTTTTGAAACTGGCACTTGCAAGTGCTACAACACTAGAGTCTAAACAAATAATATATTTACAGGTGGGAATAACTAGAATGACTGAAATTATTTCATGATAAACAAATAACAAACACTTCAGTTTCAAATTAAATTATTATATTTATATGTATGGGATTCCTATTTCTTTGATTTTTCTAATGATTTAATAATTTTATGTATTAATAAAAGAAACTAGTTTTTTATAGTAGTAGCCACCATTTTATATTATTCCATTTTATAAAATTATTTCATGTTTTATAGCTTCTATATATTAAATGTTAATTTCCTAAAGAAATTTTACTCCCATAATGTAGGAGGCCTCTTTTTTTAAAGTGGTGTGTATCTTATTCAATAAAATTCTGGTCTCAGACATAAACGTTAAATAATACTGGTTCTGCTTTTCAGGAATAACCTTAAAAAGTGAACAACAGAGAGCTAAAATTTCTCAGGACTACTTTGCCTCCAGCAACGGAAACACTAGATGGCTCTGTTGTGATACATGAAGTGCTGATGGATGATTGTGATTTTTTTCGTTTGTACCTTTTCTTCATCCTTTTCTACTGTTTGCATAGTTTTACTTGAATGTCTCTGACTAAGATACAATTAAATTTGGTCAACATTTCAGAGGTACTCAGCAGATCATTTATTGCATTTCAATAAGAGCATAACAGACATGCAAGTTATTTTACCCACTGATATGGCTTGGGCACAGATGCTGTCCTCTGTAGCTTTTTGAATTCTGTCAGTTCAGAAAAAATAAATAAATAAAAAAATGAGGCAGAGTGGTCCTTAAGCATTTCTCTTCACACAGAAAGATGTAATTTCACAGGCAATAAATTAAACATTCTTTTTACATGAAACATTTCCACCATCTCATTGGTCCATCAGCAAACTCCATTTATAGCTTTATAAATTATACTAATTAAATTTCAGAATGACTAAATATGGTCTTTTCTTTAAACAGATTTTTTTTAAAATCTTTCTATGAACGAGCAAGGAAAGGGGTAAAGTCAAATTGTATCCATTAACGATAGTCAAGCGATTCTCCAGCATATCTGTTACATACAATGTAACTTCCATTAGCCCTCCAACTGGCTACAGTACACGCCATTTAATTAAATATAGCCTTTCAAAGAAACGTACTGCAAGCAATTTAGAGAGTAGCACATCTGAAGCTTGCATGAGGTTACTAGTGCTTTTAACCACTAGTATGAGTGCATAGACTGTTAATTAACATATTTAGAATTAAGTGGATTTGCTATGCACTAATCAGTCTCTAATTGACTAAGAACTGTACCCTTTCAAACACTGGACAGCAATTACAGCAGCAAGAGCCAGCATATTACATAATCACTAATTATGTTTCATATAGTAAATAATAATAAAAAAAAAAAAAAAACAAAGCTGATGGATTACGCAAAGCTCATCAATATAACTGGTTAATGACTACTCAGAGCAGTCATCAGACTTGTGCAAGTGAGGGAAAATACCAGCTATTTTGTCTCCAGATTGTGTGATTGTGCTTAGCTGGCTGAAGCGGTGTCTGATTGTGTCAGGTACAAGGCAGAGCGTTACTAACAGACCAAGACATCGGCTAACATTTACCACATCATACATGAGGTGTATCAACTTTTGGAATATATGTCATTTCTTCATAGACAATAAACAGAAAATTTGAACCTAAAAAAAAATCTTCTTTTCCTTTCTTGTTTTATTAATTTATATTCATGTATTCATTTTGTACAATGTTTCTTACAACATTTCCAAGAATATGCAATTGACCTGACTCTCTCCATTTAACTGTCTCTGACATTAGGGTTGAAAAAAAAAAAAAACATGTCTTACGTAGCTGCTGACACAGCCTTGAACCTTCTGAGCTGAGAAAAATCGCCCACATGGATGACTGGCTCCTCTCAGACCTGTGTGGACGGGCATAGCAGCCCTTCCTGCAGGACCTGAAAAAAAGACCTCTGATTTTTCTACACACGGATAAATATGGAAGATCGAGGGACCCATACAGGGTGGCGGCTGTCGGTGCTTTCATTTCACTTTGATACCCTCTGTCAAGCAGAGCAGTGACATACAGGCCAAGGCATTGATATGAGAAAGAAGGCTGCATGGATAGAAAGTTGTGGAATTGAAAAGTAAACATTTGAACACAACCACTACATTACATCGGTTCATTCCACGTTTGAATACAAAATATTCACACACATGTACAGAGAGAGAAAAAAGAATCAGAAATTCTAGGCAGAAGTAATGAAATATGAATATAAAAAGACAAGTTAAAATATATAAGAAACACTGTATAAAACCTTGAAACTCGTAACACTGATAGGATAAAACAGTCTATGACAGTGTCCATGTCTGTTCATGTCTCTGTAGAAGTTTACATGCCTGAAAAGAGTTTCAACATGCATATGAGCAAAGAAAGAGAGCATAAACACTGTAGACCAAATGTATGTGCCAGAATTTACACACAGCCAGGTCTCTCAGCTCCTTTCCATCTTTGAAGTTGGACTCTAATTGACCCACTGTGTAGATTAGTCACTGGCTTGTGATTTTCATAAATACCGGTGGATTAATGATGTTTACATTGCAGAAAAATCCAGACAAGGCTGACTTCAAGAGAACAGGTAAGTCTTAAAAATCAAATACAGACAGCATGTACCACTGGAGATTCTGAACAGAACTAAACTGCTCCAGTCCCTATCCAGTCTGAGATGTGTGCGTGTGTGGGTGTGAGGCAGTAAGAGGGCAGCTGGGGTTTCTTTTCACAGCCCCTCACTTCTCTGCGCTGCCGCTAGGCCGGGGCCTGTTCAACGCCACAGAGAACTGGAGAAATATGAGTGCCGCTTTGTTTGACTTCCTCTCAGCCTCCAAGACACCAGCAGGGTCTGGTAATGAGTCTGCAAACAGGACTCGCGAGGAACGTCATGCCACTCATGACTAATTGTGCTCCAACACTTCACTGAAGAGGAGAAGGAAGTCTGTAAGCCTGTAAGATATGCTAGTTTAGAGAGCTTTCGTTTTTTTGATACTTAAAACCTGTTACAAGACAGCAAATCTAATCAGTGAAAGGGCATGGTGACATTAGTATACGGCACCTTGCATGTTTTATAATGGTAGCAATACAGTAACCTTTTAAACATGTATAATGTTTAGTTTAAGCATAATAACAATAATCATGAATAAAAAAAAAATGAAACAAGGCATTTCCTGTTTATAATATCTGTATTTTAAGGGCTGACAAATGCAAAGTGTTGCTTTTTCTCCATTCACAAAGATGAGACCCCAAATATACGCTGATTATATAAAATTACTGCTCCAGCACAAGACCGCACAAAAATCCTCCTCTCTCTGCTGGAATGGGGAGTGATATTGTTCCAACCAAGCACCATAAAAACAGACCGGACGGGGCGCGGTGCTCAGGAGAACTGGTAAGCCCCTGTTTTATTCATGAGCATGCAGGCTCCGCCAGCTGAGAAAACCCCTGCAGTCTCTTCCAGCACATCAAGGTTTTGTGCCTGAATTACAATCAGGCCCAGGTCGCCGCTCTGACACACTGCATTAAAAAGCAACAGAGATTAACGGACCCAAGTCAATTTGGGGATTGATCGACAGGTCCTCGTCTAGAAAACAGAAACACCCTGAAAGAGAGCTCTGACCGCCGGGATAATCGGAGTGTGCTCATTCGACTCATGGAAATCAAATATGAAAAGAACATAAGATGAGCTCCTTTTTGGCGAGAGGGAGTGGGATTTGAGGAAGGTTTGAAGAGAGAAAAAGTTTGCATTGCTGAAATGTATTGTTGCCAGTAATCCGGTGGAAATGGAAAGAGGGACAGAGAGGCGTCCCTAAGGTGAGACCAACGCAACAGCTAAATGGTGATGGAATGAAGCTCAATCTCTTCAAATTGGTTCAGATTCTTCAATATAAAGGTCACGCACCCATAACATAACAAAAAGCAAAATATATTTACTTCTCAGAACTGTCGCATGGCAAATAGTAGTATACTTGTAAAACTGCCTCATTCTGAAACGTCAAGTGGCATTCTTAAATCTGTGCGATGTTACATAACAGGCATAAATAGTAAGAATGGTATCATGCTGGCATGTTAAAAAACAACAAGCTGACATGTGCACACTCACAAATAGACACTCACTCAAGGAGAAAGAGATGAAGATGTTCTCGCAGGCCTGACAGAAAATGAGCAGAGAAACAAACACAAATGAGTCACTTTGCCAACAAGAGGAGAAATAATTGGTCCACTTCCCATTATGCTAATAAACAAGCAATAATGATAAAAAAAGTTCCACTGCAGATTTAAAAAAAAAAAAAAAAAGAAAAGAAAAGAAAGATAAATCTCAGTGGGAGGCCACCTATCTACATATCGCCCTCCATTTCACAGCCATTAGATGTATCTGGCAAAGTCAAATAACAACAACGTAAAGATTTTTTTCATAGCGTCTAAATTTACAGTTTGGAGGACGTCCCCTAATTGCCCTCTTTGAATACAGCATCCCAGGCTCCCTGTCATTATGGCTGCATTGAAGTCCTAATGAGTGGAATTGTCATCCACAAAGACGCCCCCCTTTTTCCCTGCTGTGCGAACACATTAAATCCAGACAGCTCATTTCCATTCCCCTGCCATCTCTCCAGAAATGACGTGCGATGCTTGAAACTGTTTATTTCCAAATTCAGACCTCCTCCGTAGCAGCCATCGGCTTCAATTACCAGTTTTTCTGAGCGCAGCCATCAGGCAGCCTGACACTAAGGTCCAACCTAATTCCCACCTTCTCCAGAGTCAAGAGCATAATGTGCAGATAAAAAAGGTGGAAAATAGCCTGTGCCTCATTAGCATGCGGTGGCTGCCTGTTCATTTGCTCGCCTGCGAATGAAAGTTCTGACACTCGGGCACCTTCCGCAATATGAGAATGGTCCTCTTCAGACAGTGCGCCGTCCTTACCGCAATGAGAGAGGTCATGAAGGGAAGGGAGGGGGGGGTGCAACATCGAACCCTGCTAGCTGTGCCCTGTGACTGCGGGGCCAGCCAGGGTGCCGAGAGGAGGGTATTGATTCTGGGAGCAGCTCATTACCTGCTGAATCAACACATTACGGGCGCGTTTGAAGCGCGCGCAGCCGAATTGTTTACGAGTGTCTTTAGTGCAGGCCAAAAGCTAGCGCTGACAGGGCACGACCACACTCATTAGCCTGCAACCCCACGATTAGATGTTATCCGATACGCTGCTATCTGCGGCGTCCGTCTAACCAAGGCTGCTGGCCTACATTGGCCTGGCCCATTACGGCCGCTCACGCTCGCTCTCCCGTCTCTTTCCTCCTTTCTCTCACCATTCCCCATGAATGTATCCATTAGGCCGCCGATGTGTAAATTGTTTTCACCTGCACTGCGGGCAGATGGAGGAGAAGGAGAGGCGCTGGACGCATAATTTCCTATGCATGAGCTTTCTAATCAGCTGCAGAGTAACATGATTCCCCAGCTTCTCGTGGATATGGGGGAAAAAGAGTCTCTCCAATGCACAATCTGCAATCAATATGCATGCTATGTTATAGGGATATTGGAGGCAGGGGCGCTGGTGACTGAGTTCATATGAGCTTGCCTTATATAAGTGAGATGGCTTAATGCGAAGGATGCAGGGCCCAGCCTGATCCCATCCACTGGAGATAGAGTTCAGCCTGTGCTGGATGAATTGGAGGATAATTTGACCTACAAGACAAAGCCCCCATAAGCACAATTTCCAGTGTCAGCAGAAGGCAGCCAGGATGAGTGACAATGTGTACGCACCCTCACACACACAAATAAATGCTGTCTCTATTTAATGCTGCAACCACAATTTGGTTTCCTAAGAGGGTCATGATGTCAATCAGGCCATATGGAACCAAGCAGAATGCTGCTGAGTTAAGGCTAGAAAGCAAAGTATAATCATAATTAGGATATTCTGTGTCAAAAGTGTATCATCCTTTGTAAAACGTTCGATTACATCAAATTTGAGCACAAAATTTACCAAACTTTAAAAACCAGGAGTGTCAAAATGATTTATCAAAATATAAAATTGCAACTTTTATTATGGATTATACGAACACATTAAGACTGATAATGGAAAAAATAAATAAATAAATAAAAATTTCAAAGATGCTTTAAGGGGGAAAAAAGTGTTGTTTAATTAATGCTGCTTTAAACAAAAATGTTGGCCATATAAAGCATTCCTGCACGTCAAACAGCAGAGAATGACCTTATGCCAAGGTCATGGGTTTTATTCCCAGAAAATGCAAACTGATAAATGTATATGCTGCTACACTACACATGTGGGAACTGGGATATCATCCAGCTAATCAGCTTTAAAAAGCATCCATCCAGCAGTGTGAAATCATCATTGACTTGTACACTAATCCACACCTATAGGCTTCCGCTGTCTTAAATGCAATTACTTTCACTCATGTAAGAAGAAACTGATTATTTGGTTATCCAATACTGACATTTACGTTGAACGTTTAACTGTTTGGCCTGAATAAGATTTCTGATGATGTGGCGTTGAAGTGTGTAATTTTTGCACCACTAGAGGCACCAAACAGAAGTTTTCAACAGTTACCTGTCTGCCATTATAAAGACAAACAGGTAGTCCTACTCCAAACTTATGAATCTTGATCAGGGGTTCTCAACATTCCCCTTGTCTGCCATTATAAGGACAAACAGGTAGTCCTACCCCAAACTCATGAATCTAGATCAGGGGTTCTCAACAAAGATCCAGACTGTGTTCAAAATGGCATACTTGCTTACTGCTTACTGCCCACTTCACAGTGCATACTGCCTACTATTTTTAAAGAATAATGTGTGAAACAGAATCCAAGAAGCAACAAATGTTTCAGAGTAGTATGTTGTGTTCATATGACAAACACTGAACATTAAAGGTCTCTGCACACTGAGTCTGAAATTTTCGTATGTGTTTTTTCGTATTCGTTATCCTAAAAATTCGTCACACACAGAAACCTTGCATACTGAGTCCGATGCGTATTAATTAATCGGTTGCGAAAAACTCGCAAAACAGTACTAAATGGAGTCTTCAAGCATTGAGGATGATTTTGTTGTCCTCTCGCTTCTTAAAAAGAGAAAAAAAAGGAAATATTGGGTCCATCCATTCCTGAGATATTGAGAGGACGGAGAGTATTTTTGGAAAAAGAGGAAAAAGCAATATATTCTAAATAAACAAATTCTTAGGATTTTGAAAAGTTTTTAATTATTTGATTAGTAAACAATTAATTTCACTTAATTACTTACATATTTAATTATTTATTATTTATTTATTTATAATAATACAACAAATTCATAAACAATTATCATTACAAATTTGAAAAGATTGCTGATGCGTATTTGCATCCCTGACAATTAAACACAATGGGCCAGTTTTACTAACAGCTTGCGCCAGCATAAACCATCTTTTGGTGTTAAAATAGTACTGTCAGGTTTTACTAAAGACGTGCAGTGATGAATTAGCGCTGAAAAGGCGTGGACAAAGTAATTTTTGCGCCTGACCTTACTGAATATGCATTTGTAGGAGTTTCCCTTTCAGAGGCAAAAGTTATGGGAGGAGAACGTTCAAATGAATCACGCAACGTGTTTTACTAACGTTTACGCTCGTCAAATTACTGGCATTTGCGCCATTATTTAACGTCCAAAACAAGCATGTCTCAAACTATTTTGTGCTTGAAATGGCTGCAATTATTGTTGCTATGAGGAGGCACCGCAGAGAACAGTGAGCCCGTGGTAGAAGGGAAAGGATTTTTTCCACGTTTTAATTTATTTTGAATGCCAGAAGAACACATTATCCGAACATGTCATTTGCCAAGCCGTGTTATTTTTAATTTGGTTCAGGAAATAAAAGAGAACTTTGAACCCTCAACTAGGAGTCATGCAATACCAGGTCTATCAAAATGTCTAGCAAACCTTCATATGTTGGGCTCCAGTTCTTTTCAACGTACTGTGGCTTCTTTATTTCTTTATTTGCAACTACGCTAATTTGCACTGCGCTTGGTATATTGCGTTGGTCGATATGTAAATGAGATGTTGCGTCTGTGTTTTTTAATTTGCGCGTTGTTAGTAAATCACCCGCAGAAATTTCCCCTTACATCGGCGCTGTTTTGGAATTGCGCTCTCGCACTAATTTGCCCTGTTTGGTAAAAACTGGCCCAAAGTCGTCAAAAGGTTTTTTTTTTTGTTTTTTGTTTTTTTTGATAAATCATACCAGCATACTTTGAGGTAAAAATGCTAAATGTTATAAACTCCCTTTGCCAAAAATAAAACTACCGAATCAAAAAGAGAAGATAAATTGACATAACTTAATACATGGGTTTGAAAAGGATTGTGACCCATATTCAACAACATAATTGCTTGCTTTGTACAATACATTCAGTGATACAGATTTGTGTAAAACAGTTGTGATGTTTTATGTATTTTATTTCGCTAATTCTATGTAAGAGATAAAATGTTACCAATCACTGAATATGAAAGATAGAATAAACCACCCTATTACAAAGACATACACAAAATACATTTTAAGGACTGTAATTGCCTACTTTAAAACACCCAGTTTATTTAAGCCTTATAATGCAAAAGGAAAAGAAAAAAAGTATGCCTGACATCAAAAAAATTATCCCTTAAAAATGTGATTTACTCCATTTCTATAATAATGGATGGCTTTAACAGCTAGGTGTTAGTTTTGCAGATTCTGTACAGGTTACCTCATTGTGACAGCGTATGCTTTTAGCAGTCCTCTTGATTCTGATCAATTTGGCCTAATTAAACTGCTTTACATTTACTAGGGCTTCGTTTTCCAAAGGCATTTCAAATTATCCATCGTAATTAGTCATGATGAGATCCCATACAGCAGAGGCCTTTGTTTTTGAATTAGCTTTATACCACATTCAAAATGTGTGAGAGCTGCTTTATTCCATGAGTCAACTTTTAATCCTGCTCCTAAAGCATGAAAATTACTGTCACTGACAAGGATGACATGAAGTCTTGACATTTGTTTGGGAGACAGGCTGTGTCCAATTCCTTCTCTATCTTAAGCTTTAAAAGAAAAGCTTCTCATCAAGCCACACTCCATTGTACTTTATTAACGTTTCTAGCACATTTTTTTGAAAGAGGGTTCTGAACCTTTTTATCCACTTCACAGCACTTCATTAATTGCTTCTGTCTCTCCTGCACTCATAAATGTGCACAGACACAAATTCTTGCATGTAAGTGAACACTGTCATGCAAGCACATACAGATGTACCCTGATAAAAACACTTCTGTGCATCAGTGTTTCCTTTATCGCTTTTCAACAGCAGAGTGAATCAACAGCATCACATTTTACCCAATCTGTAAATGCGAGTTTGCTCTTTGAATCGAATGAAATAAAAAGATAAAAACACTGTGTACAACAATATAATGACAAAAATACGTGTATCTATTGAGCTGTCCTTGTGGACTGCACACAAAAAAGAACATATAGCATGACGAGTATCTGCTTCGTGGGCTAATGACTATATGAGCCGTTTTTCTGATGAATCAGTAAAGAAACTAGTCGCACAAATCCTTCACTGAGACATCTCACTGAATCTTTTAGAACATTAGTTTGTAAAAATTAAATCAATGTAATTACTGACTAGTTGTTTAAATTCCTGTTGGATTTTTTTTATTTATTTATTTTTTTGTAATAAATATTATTTAAATATTAAAACTACAAAAATATTACAATATGTTTAAAGATTAGCTCAGTTCCATATAAACCTCCCAGTGTCTCACCACAGATCAGTAAGCTGTCCTGGTCAAATGCAAAATTAAGCAAAAAGATGTTATCAATTAACATAAGTGTCCAGTTGTTGGAATGACGATAAAAGCTTAGTCAGATTCACCTTCCTCGTGCTATAAGGCCATTTATAAATCAAGTGACTATTGAATTAACACAGAGAACTTGAAAGCTTTTATACTCTGATGTAGAATACATTGAGAATAAAAATTAATTCATCTCTTTTGCAATTTGCCGTGGGTCTCTCGAGCTGCATATTTTTTAGAAGGAAAATTTCTGTTGTGAAGTTGAAAATGTCGCTCATATTGTGCCTGAAAACACATGGCCCAATATCTGCGGATAACGTTAGTTATTTCTGTGAAAAAACATTCAATACATTTCTGTAAAAAAAAAAAAAAAAAAAAAGACAGATAACATGTTTACCCTATGTTTCCTTTCTTTACAGAGGCTCCTTAAATGTGTTGATATACAACAGGTGCAATAAAATGTTGGTCCCTATTACTGTCATCCCTAGTTAAATGAATCCTTGGATATTGCTTAGATATTAAAAGTCACACAAATTGTGAAGTGAACATGAGAGACAGCCAATACTCTGAAAAACTGCCAGCAGAATAAAAAGGAAATAATTTTTTTAAAAGAAAGAAAAACATGTTGCATACAGCTGAGATCTATGATCCAGCTTCCACACTGGAGACAAAAACACAGCCTTCAGTGGGAATAATTTTAAGACTATTTGTATGAGCTGTTTATCAAATTATTGAGCAGACAGATGTTTGTGACTGCTTCACGGTTACACCCTGGATCTGCCAGGCACCAAAACAAAGGTCTAAAGGAATGGTTTGTGATGTGCCCAGAATATCAATTTAATTTACTGCTGTTAATTCACATGCAAATTTTGACCTCCGTTAAAGCATATCAATTACCCCACGTACTGTATCTGAGGGCCAGCGAGCAGTAGAAGAGAGGGGAATATAACAAATCACGAATGAATTGCGGTGATACAAAAGGAGGACAATGAAGTATTTTTTTCATACATGCTTAATTCAAAATTCCATGCATTAATTTATAAGGAGAAAGATAATATGTTAATTGCAAGCTATTAGATAAAAAAGAGACTATCTAGAGATACGCCCTCTTTTTGCTTGCTGAAATGCTCATATTTTAGACACTCTTTCTTGCTGCCTGTAAATGCAAAGACCGAAACTATATTACACCAACTGCTTATGACATAAGAGTCAGCCTTCAACCTTATATACCTTCTATATCTGTAAGTAATTTCAGTGGTGTGAAAAGAATGTAAAAATGACAAGGCAAGCGTTATAGTTCAAGCTAAGTAGCCAGGTCAAAAGTTTAACTAATTCCAAAATCAATTCATACTTTTTCTTTGTGAATCAAGAGAGTCACAATAAGTCTGAATGGGTCAAAACTCCTTTGCACCACTATATAGACTCTCTCTTCACAACAGCATCTGTCTTATTCAACTCAAGTAATGCTGCATCCTTTAGTACAATATCAAAAACCACTCCTACATTATGAGTACTTGGTGAATGACACATTTGTCAAGGACTGATTGCTTTCTCAGCTCTGGTGGATCTTAGTAGAAGACGAGCATTGAACATTTCACTGTCATCGTTATCAAAGCAGGATTTTTTAGATCTTCCTTGCTCAAAGAGCCCCGTGTCAATATCAATTATACATGCAGGAGGCAAACAAAGAGATTTATTAGCCAACAAATAATCTCACAGAGTGACCATGAATGGAGAAGATTAGCATGTGAAAGGCAGAGCAAAACTCCCTCGTTCAACAGCTAAAGAGCAATTTAATTGGGCAAAAATTGGGAGAAATTAGAGAATATATCTGTAGGGGATGATAAACAGAACACCTCATACCTATGCATAAAGCTTTAACAAGAGATGTGCAGAATGACTACATCTCTGTTAAAGGGTTATTAAAACCCTCCTACTTCAGCACTTGTTAGTTCTCACCATACTTTTGATATACAACACTTGAAAACATTACTTATTTCCTGTGACACTGACGCAATGTAGATTTTAAAAGAAGATGAAAATAGTGCAAAAAGTCCTTATATTAACCTTTTTTTTTTCCCAAAAGAATAATTAGCGGAAGCTAACTTTGTCTTCTGTGTTGTGCAACACAAACATATGTGTTAACATCTTAGAAAATTTTGTTTAGTAGAAAGCCCTGCATAATTATGGTGCAAGCACATCCTTTAAAACTTAAAATAATTTAAACTAAAAAATATATAAATTAAATACAAATAATTTATCCATGGCTCGACTGTGCAAGAATTTCACTTGCATTAGCGATTAAATGTGTGAACTGTAACCGAACTGTAAGTCCCTGCAGGTCCTTAAAAAGTCATAAATAGCTTAAATTGTATAATAAACATCTTAATTATCATTTTAAGATTCTTAAATTTGGGGACGGAAAAGCAGGAAATACAGCCTAATTTGATAATTAAACTTCAAAAAGCTATGATTTCGTTAAATAAATATGAGTGCTGCACGTTCCATAGTCAAAATGCATATGTGTTGCACATTCTAGGCTTGCATTTTTAAAACAGTTTACAATCAATGAATGCTGTGCAGTTATGTCAATCTCTTATGATCGACAGTTGATAAATTATAAGTTTTCACCTTACAATATTTATATTGCAATATGCTGCTGATGTTTGTAAGAGTATTTTAGCTCTATCTTTTTAAAATGAGCAGCCAGCATTTATATATAGACATTTCAAAACAAGTGTCCCAGTCTATTTCTGACTTCTTTGTAATTAAAACTCCTGCATTATGGATAAAAGTAGCTTTGTTTTAACACTGGAATTTTGGTATAAACAGTATCTAGCTTTTAATTCAACATTAACTCTTGTAGCTTCTATCTGAGCTGCATCATCACAGGAAGGAAAGATTGAGAAAATTATTTAACACATTATTCAATATATAGATTTTACTAGTATTTATGATGTAGCCTGAGCACTTGGACTCTCTGAGTGATTTCACTGCAACTAAATTAAAGTAGTGATCCATCCGACAAACACCCAGCAGAAAGCACCACAACAGCTACTGACTGAAATAAATAAATAAATAAATAAATACATGCATACATACTGTCCTTTAATCTCTCCACAACACCTTACAAATAAATCAGTGGGTTGCATAATAACAGGAATATAGCTCACAGGATATTTAAAGTCCAACAGTGACTGCCTTGAAATTTACTCTCAAAGCATATGAATTTGTCCACAAGCACTGCTTTAAATGGAAGGAATTAAGAGACAAAACTTCCCAAAGTTTGTTTGCTCATTGTTGGTGCGTTAAAGTACAGCTATCAGCAAAGTAAAGCAATCGCTGAGAGGCTGAATGAACTGTACATTCCTTAAAAGCACCACTGCACAAAATACAGAACTTTTTGATGTAAGTGTGTTTTTAGACTCTAATTTAAAGCTGTGCTGTATTGCTTTGTACTTGCACAGACAAATTCCATATCATGCCTCTACATTCTCTTAAAAAGTGACTCCTGGAGCTGATCTAGGGTTGCATGTTTATACCGGAATTGGAAAAATATATTATGTTTTAAACACTATAATATCATGATTTTGCTCATTTAGGTAGCCTACTTTTTTTTTACTGCTGTTACAAAGTTCACCACTAAGCAGCAATGTTATCCAAACTGATATGAGGAAAAAATGGATCAAACAGATAAAACTCACTCTACATGATAATTGAGCTGACAATATAAATATAAAATATAAAAATATAAAGAGAGTAACATGAACATAGATAATAACGCTCCTGTGTGAATTTGTGTGTCTGTAAAGAGCATCAAAAGTTCCTATTTACAACGTGTTTTTGCAGCATTGAGCATTGTAGCCAATCACAGATATATCTGTTGAGTATATGAATGTAATGGGCAATCAGAAGTTGGTCTGAATTCACTTAACAGCACTGAAAATACTGGATTCATGGAAAAAAACAAACAAACAAACAAACAAACAAAAAAACAATGCGATGTAAACAAGAGATTTATTGTGAATACTGTGTGATTTATTGTGTTGTCATTGACATTAAGTTTTCACTCAGTCAGTAAGGTGGTGGCACTGAGTTACAGTTACCCCTTTTCCACCAACGCAGTTTGATTGCTGGTCTTTCGTCACCCAAAGAACCAGCTCCGAACCAGGAAAAGTGGTTCGTAAGTAGCACCAAACATTGCTGGGCTAGAAGTAAGAACCGCTCATGTCAGAGGCTGGGGGCGGGGTTACCGTGACCAACAAAATACTTTTGACCGCCATATTTGAAATAACAGCTAAACAAGAACACGTTGGATTCACTGTGTTTGGATGCCGATGTAGGTTCTTAAAGCCATGAATATCAATAGCAATGAAACGTCCACCATTGTTGATGGTGTTTAGGCTTGTTCGGGATGCATCGGCGCCGGGCGGACTGGTCGGCGCGTGCCAGCAGCAGTGCGCCGTGGGAGCGACTGGAAGCCAGACGGCTCTTTATGCTTTTGGACCGTTCCCCCGGTGCCTCTGTATCGCATGCGGATAGGTCCGCCCGGCACCGACGCATCCCGAACAAGCCCGTTGTGCTTGGTGCTGCCGCGCTAGCGTTGCTAGGGGGAAATGAGACGTATTCTGATGATGTATTCAGTGACATAAGACCTGGCTCTGTGGTGTCGAACCAACTCCGAACCAGCAATAGCACTGGCTCTGAACTAGCACCCGGTTCATGCTGGTGGAAAAGGGGTAAGTGATTATAATAGGAGTGCTCTTTGCTCACTTCTTTGTATATATACATTTGTCATGCTGCTAACTGCACATCGCAAAACTTCTGGACAATTGACACTCTATCTACAATCTCAATTAGGAGTGTCAATGGTCCATTTGAGAGATAGGAGGCAGTAATGCACTTATAAGTCTGCAATCTGCCGTAAAGCAAGAAGAAGCAGATAAACATCAAATTTTCATTTTTGGGTAAACTATCCCTTTAATGACTTGAAGAGGATCTGAAAATAGGAGTGGGACAAAATCCCTCCTGAGATGTGGGCAAACCTGGTGGCCAACTACAAGAAACGTCTGACCTGATTGCCAACAAGGGTTTTGCCACCAAGTACTGTGTCATGTTTTGCGAAGGGGTCAAATACTTATTTCACTCATTAAAATGCAAATCAATTTATAACTTTTTTGAAAAGTTTTTCTGGATTTTTTTGTTGTTATTCTGTCTCTCACTGTTCAAATAAACCTACCATTAAAATTATAGACTGATCATTTCTTTGTCAGTGGGCAAACGTACAAAATCAGAAGGGGATCAAATAATTTTTTCCCCCACTGTATGTGAACATGGTCCAGAAGCGCCGTCGTGTCCTGTGGGCCAAGGCTCATTTAAAATTGACTGTTTGAAAGTGGAAAAGTGTTCTATGGTCAGACGAGTCCAAATTTGACATTCTTGTTGGAAATCACGGACGCCATGTCCTCCGGGCTAAAGAGGTGGGAGACCTTCCAGCGTGTTATCAGCGTTCAAGTCAAAAGACAGCATCTCTTATGGTATGAGGTGCAGAAGTGCATACGGTATGGGCAGCTTGCATGTGTTGGAAGGCACTATGAATGCTGAAAGGTATATAAAGGTTTCTGAGCAACATATGCTCCCCTCCAGGTGACGTGTATTTCAGCAGGACAATGCAAAACCACATACTGCAGCTATTACAACAGCACGGCTTTGTAGTAGAAGAGTCCGGGTGCTGAATTGGCCTGCCTGCAGTCCAGATCTTTCACCTATAGAGAACATTTGGCGCATCATTAAACGAAAAATATGTCAAAGACAACCACAAACTCTTCAGCAGCTGGAAACCTATATCAGGCAAGAATGGGATCAAATTCCAACACCAAAACTTATAACCCCGATGCCCAGACGTCTTCAAACTGTTTTGAAAAGAAGAGGAGATGCTACACCATGGTAAACATGCCCCCATCCCAACTATTTTGAGACCTGTAGCAGGCATCAAACTTGAAATGAGCTCATTTTGTGCATAAAATTGTAAAATTTCTCAGTTTAAACATTTGTTATGTTATCTATGTTCTATTGTAAATAAAATATTGGCTCGTGTGATCTGAAAGTTTTTTAGTTTTCATTTTATTCAAATTTAAAAAACGTCCCAACATTTCCGGAATCTGGGTTGTGTATATATATATATATATATATATATATATATATATATATATATATACAACCCAGATTCCGGAAATGTTGGGACGTTATATATATATATATAAGCCCTTATATGTGTTTGTTTTTTTTTTTCTCTCAAAGCCGTGGGTACCATTGACTGACATTATATGACTGACAGACAGTTTGAGTTAAAAATCTTTGTTTGTGTTCTACAGAAGAAACAAAGTCACCTACATCTTGGATGCCCTTGGGGTAAGCAGATAAACATCAAATTTTCATTTTTGGGTAAACTATCCCTTTAATGACTTGAAGAGGATCTGAAAATAGGAGTGGGACAAAATCCCTCCTGAGATGTGGGCAAACCTGGTGGCCAACTACAAGAAACGTCTGACCTGATTGCCAACAAATTTTCTGTATTCATGGAATACCCGGATAACCTACTATGTTTTCCAGAATCTGCTAAATATAACTTAAGTACACTGAAATCAGTACAGAAGCTGTGTTCGGAATGGCATACTACCATACAACTCCTACTATTTTGCAGTATGCTGTGTGTATACTGTGAATAGTATGTGAATTTTCTGTATGCATGGAATGCCCAGATTACCTGCTACATTTGCTGAAATTTGATGCATGCATCTTAAGACACTTCATGGGATACTGTTTCCCAGAACGCAACACACTCCATGTCACGTTTCAAACGCGTGAGTAAACTGGAGATGGGGAATGGCAATTAATAAATGTACACATTTATATAAACTTATATGTGTACGTATATTAGGGCTGTCAATCGATTAAAATATTTAATCGCGATTAATCGCATGATTGTCATGAGTTAACTCGTGATTAATCGCAATTTAATCGCACATTTTTATCTGTTCTAAATGTACCTTAAATTAATACTTTACCTTAAATTATTACTTTTCATGTTTTAAATACTCTAATCAACATGGGCAATGACAAATATGGATTCTTTATGCAATATATGTTTATTATTAGTGAAACCATAGTTAACAGAGCCTGAAGACTAGACGTGTTTCAAAGATCATAGATGTGTTTCAAAGAACTTGCTCATGTCTATTAGACACATGTAAAAAAGAAATACCAGGTTCCCATTACTTTTCTTTCTTTGCACTGAGGAATTTACTTACACAAACCTGTTTACATTTCCGCATGACATGACAGGGCATCTCACTTCTTCTGAACAAGCAAAATGTACATTTATTATTTATTATTACATTTGTTTGCCTCTCTGTGCCCACATACTGTATTTTGATGCAGTTAAATTCTTAATAAAACTGTTTTCGTTGATATATTTTACTGTTTCTGTTGTCAGACAACGGAATGAATATGAAATAGTGACTGAAACGCGACCCATAGGACTAAATAACCAGCTCTCCCTTCCAAGATGTTAATCTGCACAAAAATCCTGATTTATAATCCAGCCATCGTCTGATAAAATCAAATAGGATATACATAAGATAAAGACAATAGCTGTGCTGTGATTTCGGCTATACCTGCATGTTAAATTAGAGAAGATCTGTTTTAACTGAAAGCGCTGTTCCTCTCATCCGCTTGCTGAACAGAGCAGACGTGGAGGGAGAGAGAAAGAGGTGTGTGCGCAGCGGGAAAGAGAGACATCGCGCTCGCGCAGCAGTACCGGCGAGTCTCAGAAACTAAATAAGGTTTGGGCAAACCCTATAAAGATTGGTCGCTAGGCGCTTTTTGAAAAAATAAATAAAAAATAAAAAATAAAAAAAAGTTGCTAAAGTGGTCTGAAAAGTCGCTAAGTTGGTAACACTGTCAGCATCTCCATCCATTTCCATTTCTCCAACTATAGTAGTATGGGTTAGGCCAGGAGTCAAACAGAAAATGCACGCTGCATTAATCGCGCGTTAATAAAATTAGTGCCGTTAAAAATAATTTGCGTTAACGTGTTATTAACGCGTTAACTTTGACAGCACTAACGTATATACATATATAAGTACAAACTATCGCTGTGTATCTAAAAACAATATCGTTAGTAGGATATAAATTGTACTTTAATCTCTACTGCATGTTTCTGATCAAGTCAAACGACACCTTTATCTCTATAGCGTTTTATACAGTGCAGATTGTTTCAAAGATATTAAATAATCATAATATATAAATAACATATATAAATAAAAATAAAAATAATATTTCAATTATGCACACAGAATTCAATTCCAATGTAAAGCATCTCTAAAAAGAACTGGAGTGTATATCTAAGGACAATAGACCAATTTGTTGTCAGAGGCTATTTACATTAACTCTGCCCACAAATACCTGGCTGCGATAAACAGCACTGCAAAAGACACATATTCTTCTGCATTGTCAGTGGCGCAGCGAGTAAAACATGAGCTGTGTGATTTTGACACGATCGACCCGAGTTCTAGTCCGCCTTTTGTCAAACTCGTGCTTCTCCTTTTCCCATATCAGATCAGAAAGGCATTTATTTTCAGTAAAAATAAAGTAAATATTTCAAAAGTGGAAATAAAACGCCTCATTAATACATGTTATTAGGCATGCTTAGCTGTCGGTGTACGAAGGTTTTTGCCCCAATAAAGTGTCCCAATAAAATGTATAAGCATTATAATTTACACTCAATATGTTATTGCATACTGTTTTATAATGTACTACAGGACTTAAGTATAAATATCTGCCACCTAACTACTATTAATACTGTAATAACATGCCTGTCGCTAAAGAAAATGCTGCTATTTTAGTGTAAACAGTAGTGTAACTAAAATATAATGCTTTTTCTACTTAGTGTAACTGCCAAAAACATCATCATTCAGTTAAAGGGAGCTCAGTGTTGATTCATTTCTGTTCTATATGTTAAGTTCATCATCAATTATGAAATGAGTTCAATTGGGCAATATTACTAGTATGAACCAATGATCTATTATAGATCAGTGGTATGAACCCTTATTAACAAGCCTTTGTAAAAAGAATGGTTAGCACATTTATTTGTAAGGCAACAGCCTCGACACCTGTGCTGAATTAATGTTCAGTGTTTGTCATGTGACATCACTTTAGCATACTACTCTGAAACATTTGCTGCTTATTGTATACTGTTTCACACACTATTCTTTAAAAAATAGTAGGCATTATGCACTGTGTACTGGGCAGTAAGCAAGTATGCAATTTGCTCAGTATATATATATATATATATATATATATATATATATATAATAAATAAAATTATAATAATAAAAATATTAAATGGATTGCTCACCCCCAAAAAATAAATAAATTCTGTCATCACTTCAAAACCTTTCTTTTGTGGAACATAAAAGATTGTATTTTGAAGACTGTTGGTAACAAAGCTATTTTGGTTACTAGTGACTTTCATTGTATCAACAAAAATTAGATATGTTATATATTAGAGATGTTTCTCAAATTATCTTCTTTTATGTTCCATAGTTTATGTTAGACCGTTGTAGCCTAAATGTTTTATGTGTATGAATTTTTTTTTTTGTTGAATCAACTAAAATATTTCTTTCTAAAGCTACAATTTGTACTTGATACTTTCTCATTTAACGAAAAAATAGCTTTAAATAATCTTTTGTGAGTTTTTCACAGTCAAATTGTAATGCCAAACCAGCAGAGGGAGCCCTCACTGTACTGACTGCTTGCCGCTCACTCTGCTTCCTCTACTGACACTTCCTGTTTGGTGGCCTTTATAGTCGAATACTGAGCACATGGCAGGTTGCGAAATATTGCCAGTTTACCTGCCTTACCGAGCGTTTTCCACATTTATATTCTGCCTGACTTTAAGTGTATTACTCTGCCTGATTATTTTGACTACTGATTACCTGGATTTGCCCCTTTGCTCTGTTTGCCTGATTGGACTGATGTTTGTGTATGAGCCCTCTGCCTGCCTGCTGACTCTCGTCTTTTGGATTGCCCCTGTGTATGTCAACTGATTGAACTGTTACTCTGGTTTAGACCCTTTGCCTGTATTCACGTTTCTGTCTACTGCTAATCCTTTTAATAAACTTCTGCGAATGGATTCTAGTTCTGCCTCAGCGCCATCCTTACAGAATACTTCGCCTACGATGAATCCAGCGAAAGTTTTAAGTCTGCAAATGGCGTTCGCTTACCAAAGTGAACTGATAAAGGGCTACCAGCAACAACTTGCTAACTTCAGTCAGTCAATGAACACCTTACGCACTACATCCGATCACTTCCCCCACCAACGCCGAAGACGGTAAGCTTTGCTCTTCCCAATAAGTTTAATGGATCTGCTGAGCATTGTAGAGGCTTTCTTCGTCAAGTGGGAATTTATCTAAATCACCAAGGGGAGAAGTTTGCATCTGAAATGGATAAATGTGCTTTTCTAATGACTTTGCTGACTGGTAAAGCAATCGATTGGGCAGCTGCAGTTTGGGACACCGACCCACGTTTAAGAACCTCCGTCGATTACTTCATCCAACAAATTAGGGAGGTTTTTGAATATCCAGCTGGAGGCAAGAGCGTAACCACACAGATTCTGCATACAACGCAAGGTACCCGCACTGCTGCTGATCACGCTGTTGAATTCCGTACCCTTGCTGCTCAAAGTGGATTTAATGATGTATCTCTCAAAGCTATTTTCCAACATGGCCTCACCCATGAACTCCAGACTGAACTAGCTTGCAAGGAGGAGGATCTTTCGTTCTCAGACTTTGTAACACTCACCATAAAGATTGATAACCTGATGAGACAAGCCCAGAAACGAAGGATCAAAAGAGGAGCTCAATATGATCCATTGATTTCAACCACAAGTATTCAGTCCGTTGAATCCACTCCCAGTAACGAACCCATGCAACTTGGTAAAACTAAATTACATGAAGAAGAAAGAATCCGACGTCGACAACTTCAGTTATGCTTCTACTGCGGTGAAACAGGTCACTGCTGCTCTGGATGTCTCCACAAGCGCCAAACTACACACACGGTGAATATTGACCATTACTTTCTTCTAACTAATAAGCCTCTTCTGCTTCCTGTTTCCCTCAAGACGGATACTGCTTCTCTTGAACTTACAGCAATGATCGACTCTGGTGCAGCCCTCAACCTAATCAGTAGCAGCCTCCTCAAGAAAATCTTCCCACTCAACCATGCATTCCTCCTATACAAATCAAAGCCATTGACAACACCCTCATTGGAGAAGGCATCAATCAAAGAGCCAGAACTCTCACTATGACCGTCGGCCTCTTCCATCAAGAATCCATAACCCTGTACGTGGTCAACTCATCACATCATGAAGTGATTCTCGGACATCCCTGGCTCTCTACGCATGACCCTGACATCTCCTGGCATTATGGTGAGCTTCATCGCTGGTCATCTTTCTGCTTCCATCACTGTTTGACTGCTCAACCCCTACCATGTCACACTACCAGTATTGAAAGCCCTGAGACCCATAAGACAGTAGACATCCCCTCTTGTTATAACGATCTGTCAGAGGTCTTCAACAAGTCCAGAGCCACTCAACTGCTGCCCCATCGTCCGTGGGACTGCGCCATCGATCCACTTCCCAACGCCATGCCACCCAAGAGCAAAGTCTACCCACTGTCAAGAACAGAAAGTCAGGCCATGGAGGAATACATTGAGGAAGCCTTGAGTTCAGGTTTCATCTGTTCATCCACATCACCAGCTGCAGCAGGCTTCTTCTTTGTGGAGAAGGACAGTGGACTAAGCCCTTGCATCGACTACAGAGGACTGAACAATGTAACCCTAAAGTTCCGCTACCCACTTCCCTTAGTTCCCTCTGCCCTGGAACAACTACGTGAGGTCACTATTTACACCAAGCTCGACTTAAGAAGCGCATATAATCTGATCAGGATCAAGGAAGGAGATGAGTGGAAGACTGCCTTCCTCACCACTAGGGGGCACTATGAATATCAGGTCATGCCCTATGGACTTGCTAACTCACCAGCTGTGTTTCAATCCTTCATCAATGAGATCTTCCGAGACCTGCTGAGCCAGTATGTAGTAGCTTACATCGATGACATCTTGATATACTCCAAGACTGAGAAGGAACACATCACCCATGTGAGCACTGTCCTCAAACGACTCCTTGAAAACCAGCTATAAGTCAAGGCAGAAAAATGCGAGTTTCACATCAAACAAATAATTTTCTTGGGATACCACATCAGCCATGAAGGAGTCAAGATGGACGAGACCAAAATCAAGGCAGTCACAGAATGGCCACAACCCAACACTGTCAGGGAACTCCAATGATTCCTTGGTTTTGCAAACTTCTATCGACGCTTCATTCAAAATTATAGCCTGGTCTCAGCTCCTCTAACCACTCTTCTCAAAAATAACCCCAAGAGGTTACAATGGACAGAAGGTTCCACAAGAGCCTTCACGTCACTGAAAGAGAGATTCATGACCGTGCCCATCTTGAAACACCCTGATCCCAACTTGCCCTTCGTGGTAGAAGTCGATGCCTCGGACTGTGGAATCGGAGCGGTCTTATCACAACACCATGGTCAACAAGGCAAGTTATTCCCCTGTGCATTCTTCTCAAGGAAGCTAACGGCAGCAGAGCGGAATTGTGATGTGGGCAATAAGGAACTTCTTTCCATGAAGGCCGCCATGGAAGAGTGGAGAAATTGGCTTGAGGGCGCTGTTCATCCATTTCAAGTTATCACTGACCATAAAAATCTTGAGTACATTAAGAACGCCAAACGGCTCAACCCACGTCAAGCTCGATGGGCCCTGTTCTTCACTCGATTTCAGTTCACAGTCACTTATCGGCAGCAGCAAGAACAGTAAGGCAGATGCACTTTCCAGGCGGTACGACCCATATACCGAGAACTCATCCCCAGAACCTGTCCTTCCATTCTGCGTGGTCATAGCTCCTGTAACCTGGGATATTATGGAAGAGCTACAAAGAGCCCAACAGAATGAACCCACTCCAAATAACTGCCCCCCAAACAAACAGTACGTCCCTCACGACATGCGGCCACGTATCATGCAATGGGTCCACACTTCTATCAGCACAGGTCATCCAGGGATCTCTCGTACCCTCCGCCTCGTCCAAAACTCCTTCTGGTGGCCATCCATGATCAAAGACATCATCACTTACATCAAAGCTTGTCAAATCTGTGCACAATCCAAGACACCTAAGGAATTACCATCTGGTCTTCTCCACCCACTACCCATACCACAACGTCCCTGGTCTCACCTCTCCATTGACTTTGTGACAGACCTACCCCCCTCCGATGGCTTCACTACTATACTGGTTATAATCGACCGATTTTCAAAGTCCTGCCGGCTAATCCCCCTAAAGGGTCTGCCCACAGCTATGGAAACCGCTCTAGCTTTAACCATGTCTTCCGAGTTTATGGCCTACCAGAGGATATAGTCAGCGACCGAGGCACCCAATTCACTTCCCAAGTTTGGAGAGCATTCTGCAAACACCTTGATATCAATGTGAGCCTCACGTCAGGGTACCACCCACAATCCAACGGTCAGGTGGAACGCCTCAACCAGGAGATTGGCAGGTACCTACGCACCTACTGCAGCCGCGAACAGCACCGATGGTCAGAATTCCTGCCTTGGGCGGAATATGCCCAAAACTCCCTAACTCCCTCATCTACAGGTCTAACCCCCTTTCAGTGTGTCCTGGGGTTTCAACCCCCCTTGTTCCCGTGATCTGGTGAACCTTCTTTGGACCCTGCTGTGGACGAGTGGATACAGCGTAGTGAGAGGGTGTGGGACAGCGCCCACATCCGCCTCCAGCGAGCCGTACAAACACAGGAGCTCCAGGCTAACAGGCGACGGCGTCCACACCCTCCCTACCATCCAGGACAACGGGTCTGGCTCTCCACGAGGGACATCAAGTTGCGGCTGCCCAGCAGGAAGCTCAGCCCTAGGTGTGTTGGTCCTTTTAAGATTCTCAAAAGTATTAATGAGGTCACTTACCAGCTTGAGCTTCCTGCTAACTATCGGATCTCTCCTTCCTTTCATGTTTCCCTCCTCAAACTGGTCCACTCGGATGCTGACCCCGGAGCCGAAATCCTAGAGCAACCACCACCCTTGGACATTGACGGGAACCCCGCTTACAGAGTGAACATGTTGCTGGATTCAAGGAGGAGAAGGGGTCAGCTCCAATATCTGGTGGACTGGGAGAGCTACGGGCCTGAGGAGAGGTCCTGGGTAGCCACCCGTGACATTCTGGATCCCTCTCTCATCGAGGAGTTTCACAGAGCCAGACCTGATCGACCAGCACCAAGACCATGGGGACGGCCACGTAGAGCCCCAGGAGGTGCTCCTAGAGAGGGGGATTCTGTAATGCCAAACCAGCAGAGGGAGCCCTCACCCGAGTACTGACTGCTTGCCGCTCCCTCTGCTTCCTCTACTGACACTTCCTGTTTGGTGGCCTTTATAGCCAAATACTGAGCACATGGCAGGTTACGAAGTATTGCCAGTTTACCTGACTTATCGAGCGTTTTTCCATAGTTATATTCTGCCTGACTTTAAGTGTATTTTCCCTTTGCTCTGTTTGCCTGATTGGACTGTTGTTTGTGTATGAGCCCTCTGCCTGCCTGCTGACTCTCGTCTTTTGGATTGCCCCTGTGTATGTCAACTGATTGAACTGTTACTCTGGTTTAGACCCTTTGCCTGTCTTCACGTTTCTGTCTACTGCTAATACTTTTAATGAACTTCTGCGAATGGATTCTAGTTCTGCCTCAGCGCCATCCTTACACAAATTCATTTTGAGATTAGATTAATTAATGGACGCATCAAGTAATTAATTAGCTAAAAAATTTGAATCGACTGACAGCCCTTATATATATATATATATATATATATATATATATATATATATATATATATATATATATATATATATATATATATATATATATATATATATATATATATCTCTTATTACATTATCTATATTATATTATCTTTTGAGGCTGCTTATCTGCTTATTTGGCAACTATGGTATCGATTTAGTATTGATTCCTTTCTATGAGATTCTGCTTTTTCTTTCATTTTCCTTTCTATCACCATAACATATAATGCCAATAAATGGCAACTGCAACCGTAGGTTAATGGTCTCAATTTGCCCATTCTGAGGGGAGTTTCCTTCTCTATAGAATAGGCCAGCTGGGAAATGGAAAAAGCTGCCAACATGTGCAATAGATGTCAGAATAGGAGAGCAATTTACAGTAAGTGGGTTTAACTTCTTTCTGTCTTATCTTAGAGAAATGGTAAGAATCCGGAAGATTACCACCTAAAGCGAATCTCAATTGACAGCCAGTAGTGTTGTCCCCATATCCCTGACAATGCTTGATTACTCACCTCTATCAACTTGAGAGACACTTACCTTCATGTTCTGAGCATCTATCTAACTGATGTCTGCCTCTGTGCTGATAGAAAAACCCAATAGATGCATGAAACTCACATTCAGCTGCCTCTTTTTCGATGTGGACACCACACAGCTAGAGACAGAAAACATAATTTAGTGGACCATTTGGATGAGGGTCAGGGGTGTGTGCACAGTTATTTTTGAAGGCACTGACACCTGTGTGCTTACCTTGTGGGCTTGCCTTCATTAAGAAGAGTGTGGAGGAGCTCAAAAAGAGAATCACAACACAAGTGTTGAAGAGAAGACACGATGAAACTGAACCGAGAAAGCGCGGACACAATCAATTTCTTCTTCAAGATTCCACACAGTGACACACTAGTTCAACAGTCAGAAATAGGTCTCTATTACAGTTCCACACTCGTGAAGTAGAAATGTCAATAGAACTCTTCAGTTTGTAGATTCCAAACACTGAAGGGAATTAGTATTTTAGAGCCATGAGTTTCCTTAGCTATTTTCTATAGGTTTTTAGAATGACAGTTTTTGATATGCAAAATAAAGTAAATGTGCTTAAAGTCACAATGAAACAGAAGTAACAACCAAAGTTTCTGTTGCTAATTGTGACTTACACAGAGTGTAATGAATTATAAAGGAAGAAAGTAGGCCCTATGCATCAGTTGTTGACTGGATGTTAAGATGAGGATGTGGCACTCAAAAGCGGAGGCAGATGAACGCAAGCTTGCAGTGTAGGGGTTAAGAACACTAAAGGCTGGAATACACTACATGACTTTTAAAATCTGAACATATTTTTTTTTTTAAACACTAGGCATCATACACTACACGACAGGATGATACACTACCAGACTTTCAAGTCGTTCTGACACAACAAACTCACGCAGAAACATGCGCTTTGTTGCTAGGAGACGATTGACAAATGAAAACAATCAATGTGTTCTAAAATCGGCTGAAAATACAAAACATGTTTGATATACTCCGACTGCGAGGAATCAGAGTCTGAAGCTAAAAAGTCTGTGACCATCATACACTATGCGATTTTCTATGAAATCTGTTAACTCAAATCTGCAGACTGGGGTTTGAATGAAGTTCTGCATCTGAGTCTTTGCTCTTCACCGGAAGGTCGAGTTATGATATTGTGATTCAAAATTATGATATTGTGAAGTCAAAACATAAATAAATAAATAAATAAATAAATGGAAAAAAAAAGAAAGAAAAACAGAAAGAAAGAAAGAAAGAAAAAAAGCATGCACTGATAAACTGTACACAATAACATCATGTATTTCGAAAATAGGGTGAATTTCTATTTGATGCCAATGTTAAAATTACTAAGGTTTTATTTTATTTTATTTTTTGTACAATTTACACAGTCAGACCTCAAACTTGTATCAACACTACTAACCAAAGAATATTAACCACTTCTTTTTTTTTTTTTTTTTTTTTTTTTTCATTTTTCATTCATGCTTATTTACAAATTTACCTCATGACAGAAAAAGAAAGAAAAAAAAAAGGGTTTAGCATCTAACAGTAGGTTTAGCCTCAGCCTGTAACAGACAGGATGAAAGCAAAGTATTTTTGGTCATGAAGTCAACAGCCAATGCGTATGAAGCAAATTATTATCAACTATATTATAATCAATTATAACTGGAAGAAAAAATACTATCGTAAATGTCCGTGGGTTCACCTGTCATTTATTCTGTTGTTTAGCCAAAAGCAATGACATTTTCTGGTGCATTCAGTACTATTTCATTCATTATACTTAAGTAATACTGAATATGAAGGTCATACTTCAACCCAAGAATCAGCAAAAGTTGGAAATGGAGGGTTTCAAATCAAATGTAGGCCTGTATGAACAATTACAACATTTACTGAGCTGTCTTCTGAATGGACTTTATTTATTTTAAAGCACCCTCACCCAAAAGCATTTTTAATTCATTACAATATAACTTACATCACAATGCTTTTTTAAAAGGCATTGGATACATTTGTATCTTCTTGTGGAAGATGTTGTTTCATTTGTATGTTTCGTCTCGTATTAAATATTAACCATTAAATATTATTAAATATGAATATTCTGAGGTAAAATGTGGGGTTTGTACTTTTTATGTCGGGTTAATGTGGATGTCTTAAGTAAAAACGCGTCATTTGTACCTTTTCACTCCTGTTCCAGCCGTGTTGATTATAGACATATAAAATATCAAATAAAGTTTATTATGTCTATGGTGTTGTTCCTTTCTGAGGTAGAATGTGTCTAGCAGCGCCTGAGAGAAATTTTCGCGCCCTTCAGTCAACTAGCTCGCGCGGTCTCCTGGGTAACGGTGCGTATGGCAACCACTGTAAACAACGCGCCCTGCCACAGCGAGGTGAAGAGAGAACAAAACAGCTATGGCTTTCTGCAACACCGAGTATTTCGACCAGATTGGGAATATTCAAAAGAGCATGCACGAACGGTAAGAGCATGGTGTATTTTTTTTTCTTCTTCTTTCAGCTTAGATACGATAGATGCTGTATTGTCTAGAAATAAACATTAGGAGATTTAAGTGGGCCTTGAATGAGGCAGCGCAGTAGATTTCAGCTCTGACCGGAATGTAGTTGTCGAGCTCGGTGAGACGAGAGCGATAAGCAGTGGGAGTACGCTGAACTACTCATTATAGCGTTTAAAATAACAAATAATGTATTAATAATATGTGTGTGGTAGTGAGCTCAAGTAGTATGTCAGATGTTTGCTTATCTGTCTTTTTTTTTAGCATAAAGTTGGAAAATTAGCCTTCACAGATTATTGCTTTTCAGGATGACAGATTTGTAAACAGTATCACTATAGTTGGTCGCTTTCTTTTTGTGAGAAATGTAAAGTTATACTGTATTATAAAGTTAGTCTATTTGGTAACGCTATCTGGTTAAACTGTATATGTAATAAATGTAATCTGTTTAAACTGTATGTGTAATAAGATCTATTTAAGCAATGTATTTAATAAGAAATGTTTAAATGCTACACATGAACTCTGAAAGCTGCATCTTTTTTCTGCATTTAGGGAGAGAAGGAGACATGAGCTGGAAGAAAAACTGTTTGCCTACTTAAGATCAGAGGAAAGATTGTAAGTATAAAAATATTAGAACCTTACAAAAATATTAATTGTAAATATCTTATCAAGAAACAAATAAAATTATATAAAAATATAATGATTTATATTAACCTACACCAGCATCCATATAGAACCCATAAAAATAAAACCATTGTAAATATGTAGACAAAAGGCAGATAGCTTGATGAATATGGATTCCCCTCATGTAGCTAACAGCACGTTTTGATGTACCGTTGCTCTATATAGAACTGTATTCAGGGCAGAAAGGAATGTTTATCATCTTTCACTACGGTATTATATTTATTGTGCTTTCATTTTATTACTTTGAGTAATTATTTGTTATTTTTATCCTTTGTCCTATGTATTTTTTTATTATTATTTTAATGAGTCTATTGTAGTGACACACATTTTTTGATGCTACTTCGATTGTTTTATTGTTTCACTGATATAATAGGCATTGTCCAACAAAAATGTTTATTTCAGGACAAATAAGTAGACTACTCTATGCACTCATTGATGATTTTGTGATACTTACGGTGTCATCTGTTTCTGTTTAAGTGCTTGAGAACAGTTTGTTTTTATGATGGCTCAATTAAATGCATTTATAAAAATAAAGAATTTTGATATGAGGCCGTGACGGTCAAGGGTATGTGAGAGGTTAGTAGATCAGCATTTATCATTCATTTTAAAATTTCAGCCGTCATTATCCATTTTCGCCCTTTGCTAGTCCCAAAACTCCATCTTAGCTGTGGAGAATCCATTAGTACTACTGTAAAGTGGCCCTTGACAAATATGCAGTGTTTTAGTTTGTCTTGTACTATGCACATTGAGGAGCAATTAGTTATACTAATAAGCTAGTATTAACCTATTTATAGTAATGTTTGACCTATTTGTAATTTCCATAAATAATATAGACAAAGTCAGTGCAGCCTTTTCTTAAAGAGAGAGAGAGAGAGAGAGAGTAGCAAAGCTGTCCATTTCATATCTGTCTCCTGCTCACAGGACTAAGTTGAAGTGTGCCAAGATGCGCTGCTATTACAAGGAGCTGCGCGAGAGAGAGCAGCAAGCAAAGACACGCAACCTTGAGCTTCTTGGGAATGTGGAGAACTTGGCATCAAAAATGAAAGAATTCTCCATTGATTGTAGCAGGCTGCTTCAAAAGAGGGTAACAACCTTGGACAGCTTCATCTGTCCCAATATCCATCATATGCGCTTCTTAAAACAGTACTTTCTCTGTGTGTATTGTTGTTTCACAGTTTTTATCATTGAAGATGTACGTTTGATTTGGTTTAGAGCAAATACATCAAATCAAACTGTCGCTTTGGCAGCCCAGCCTGTCTTTTGGTTGTAATTTTATTTTTTGTTATTCTCATGTCAGAACACATGTTTGTATTGTTCTGATTGTAGACGTGAAATGAAATGTGAAGTCTTGTGTGTTATACTTACCATGATATGCAGTGACCCAAATGACTGCTGCTCGGGAGCAAAAATTTTAGTGTAGTCTGAATATTTGATTTGTATTTCCCAAAACTAAGAGATTCTTTTGAGGCACTGATTTATTTATTTATTTTTTTCCCCAGACATATATTCTGAGCCTCAATTAGACTATTGCCATAATCCTGTAATTGTCTGTCTAATTGTCTTTCAGTGTTTAAACATTCACACTTATTGTTGTTTGGGAACAATCATAAACACTCCAGCACTCATTTATCACTGCACACAAATGAGAAAAAGAAAATAACAGCTCTGTCAGATTGTCGCTTAAAACTGAACAGTGCTCCACAGCTTAATATCAAATTAGACAAATTGTTTAATTGCACTACCACAAATTAATCGCCCTGTATTCAGATAGTGAAGTGCCTCTGAATTTGCCTTTTTGTGAAAAGAACCCGTTTTCCTACTTTTGTGTGTGTGTGTGTGTGTGTGTGGTGTGTGTGTGTGTGTGCGCATATGTGTTTGTTATATTTTGTTTTGTTGCTGCAGTGGTTGCTTTGAATTGCAGTAGGAAAAGATACCTGCTAATCTAGCTGCCAGTCAAGGAGTATCACTTTGATTTTTATTACACTAAATTGATCCTTATTACTTAATTGCTCAAATTCATACCACGACCTCAAAACATCACGTTCAACTCTAAAACACTCTTTCTCTTTCCCTCGCTGACGTTTTTTCTTCCCCACCCAGATTTTAACAGTGCTAATATTTGTCTGCTTGTAGCTGTGTTATCACGTCTAAAAGGGGTGTAAATGGTTTGTTACTTTGGTCCCTTTTGGGAGTGCAGATATTGTTTTACGAGAATGAAGTGGGAGATTGGAGGTAATCCCAGTGCCCTCATCTCTGCCACTGGTTAACTCGCCAAACTGATTAAGAGCCTTGGCAGGCACTATTAAGGGCACTCACAAAGGAATACACACACTGATTAGTGCTACGTTTAGGGGCATAAACATATTTTTCTCCTCCGCTGCTTTGTTTATAATATTTAATGAAAAAAGGAGGTTATAGATTTGAGTAAATTGTAATTTCCTGTGTACTTGTGTCTCGCAGTTACTGCAGAGTTTTTTTTTTTTTTTTTTTTTTTTAAGAACTAGGGTTATAAGCAAATATTCTTGTTGTTTGCATTGTTGAAAATGATCTATTTTAGTAATGATTTGACTTGAATTCATTTCAGTTGGAGTACAAGAATCATATTACCAGACTGAAGAAAGACAGGAAGAAAATGGAGAGCAGGGGGGAATCAGAAGCGGACGAGGTAAGAGAAAATTATCGTGTCATCTATGGAAATTACAGTTCAGTGGGGAATTTACAAAGCTATCTGTGTGCCTTTGATAAAACTGCAGTGCTGTGATGGGATCCAATGGAAGTGTGTCGTTTTTTCAAAAGAAGAGAGTTGAGAGTTGTAGAGAAAAATACCACAACCATTATTCAGCTCAGCCTCCCTCTTCAGGAGACACTTTTGACAGTTTATATGGGGTATCAGTGTTCAAAGGCCACAATTAATTTATAATCAAAAGCAAATTGGAAAGTGCTTGAAGTAATTACTGTTTTGCTCAAATGACTTCAAATGACTGCTTTGGTTTAACAAAGGAGTATCACAGTCTTAAAACAAAATGATATTATGCATTTTTAAAAGGCTATTTAAAATGAGAACAAAAAAGAATGGAAAAGAGTAAAGGAAAAAGAGTATTGCGGAAGCCTCTGGCAGCTAATGCAATCCAACTGACCGTGTGTCAGTTTTGTCTGCAGTGTTTATTTCACGTCATGTGTGTGACAGCTAAAACAATATGCGTCCAAACTCTTTCTGTCAGTCCCTCGAATAAAAGTCGCTGTTATGTAGATTGCTCGATGGTGGTCGTGAGGCTGTTCATTTTTCTCGTCATATCTGTAGTGCCGCAGGTGTCTAATCCTAGCTGCTTTGCCCGCACTGACGATGTAGTTCAAGCCCGTGGCTGTAGCTTTCCCTCTCTTCAAGCGACTCGAGCTCTCTCGGATGAAATGTGGAAGACAGCTCATAATGACTTAGAGCATTCCGTCTAGAGCAGTCACTTGTGACTGTGCCGCATCCCCCCCTCCCAAACCGATATTGTAATGAGCAGAGATGGGAGGAATCACTCCATTATGCATAGGCGCCACCACTGGCTGCGTGCATGTCCCCGAGGCTGCAGCATTCATTAAGGGGAGCTTACCAGCCTGAAAGCTGGGAAGCCATGATAACGGGATATGATTTTCATATTTAATATATTCCTTGGAAGAGCAGGCGCGTGCCGCAGATTGATAGAAGAATCAATTGCTACTTTAGCGAAACACTTTCTACTTTGCCCTGCAGCTAGCGATGGAATCACTCAGCCAAGAAATTAACTTTTCCTCTCACTCCATTTCTTTTTTCCTTTCTTTCTTTTTCTTCTTTTTTTTTCTATTTTTTTTTTTTTTTTTTACTTCTACACTGGATCTGCCAGACAGACCACGTGGTTTACAGGGGATGTTATTAAGCAGCTAACGGGTTGGTATTTAAGACCCTTATCAGAAAAGAAACAGAAGCCATATTTTTTTTTTTTATTATGTGTTGATTTTTTTTCTGTACCCATCCGCCACTCTTCCTCCGTAGTGCGGTATTTCTGTCATGAAACAGAGTTTAGGAGCATGGGATTGTTAATAAGATTAAAAGTTAAGACACTGATCTCAGTGCACTCAGCTGAACAGACAGTTGGAAGAAAATCTAACCTTGACCAAAAGAAATCCTAGTCAGTCTGTAAAAAGCCACAAAAATGATACCTTGAAATGTTTTGGATTAAAGCTTATTTGAAAAGAAGCCACTATAACCTGAATTGTCAGGGTTGAGATTTGGGGCCAAGGACTAGTGGAAGTAAAGCAATGAGAGAATGATATATCAGAAATGTAGCTCCCACTTGCTGGCAATAAGGTATCCTTGACCACCCAATTAATTTTAGCACTTTTTAAACCTCTTGACTCAGTGTACTTGACATGCCTTTTTTGTTTTCTGCAGTTTTACTTCCTTTCATTTTCATGAATATAGAAAAATAGTATATCACTTTTTTGCAGATATATTTAAAAAATATTTAACTTTCTTTACATTTGTCAAAATATTAACAAACTCTTCCCATGGGTATTCAAAAGGACATGCCTCAAAGAGTTAATTCCCCTCAAAATGTTAGCTTACCCAAAAATGAAAATTCTCTCACCTTTGTGTTTTTCCAAACCCATATGACTTTTTTTTCACTTTTGTAACAAAAGGAGATGGCAGAATTTTCACAATATACAGCTGAAGTAAATAGGGAATAACGCTGAGGATTAAAAAAAAAAAAAAAATGATGAAAAGTACCATGAAAAAAAAAAAACATGCAGTATTCCAAATCATAACCGGTTGCTACATACCACTTTTAATATGTTGTGTCCCACAGGAAAAAACAAAATCATACAGGTTTAGAAACAGTTCTATTTTAGAGTCATTTATATACTTTAGTAGTTTTTGTTAATATTTAAATTAATATATATATATATATATATATATATATATATATATATATATATAATTTTTTTTTTTTAATTGTAGTGAAAGTTTTAGCAATTTTTTTTTTCTCCTTCATTTTTATTAGTTTGTTCCCCCTAGATTTTAAAAAGTTTTAGTTTTGAAATGATCTTATTTAATTTTAGTTATTTTCAGTACTTAAACTAAACAAAAATAAGTAAAGTTGGCAATTAGCTGAAGTAAGTTATATATTGATTTCGTTAATGTTTGTTTTATTTCAAGTTTTGGTTATAGTTTTAGTTTGGAACAATATGAAGGTAAATATATGATGAGAATTTATTTATTTATTTTTTTTTGGCGTGAATTGCCATTAACCCCTGTCATCCACTACTTACATCTTCATATATATTGTTTGACTTGCACAGCTCCCGAGCAGGTTCCAGCTTCCCAGCACACAGGGATCATCACAGAGTGCTGTCATCTTCACGGGTCACCAGACCTCCAACGGCTCATCAAGAAATGATGGTGTCACAACCACACGTTCACCATCTCAGACAGACCTGATACCTAATCATCCTTCACTCTCTTCTCTACAAAGTGGCCTTTGTATGCGCTCCCATGTTTCAAAAGTCAGTGGCACTGCCATTTTATCTGATGGCATTCTAAACTCAGGTGATTTTCTTGAGGGCAGACATTTGAGTGACGTGCATGAAAAGCAGATGGAGTCTGATTGGGACGTCTTTCAGAGGACAGGAGAGGAGCATAGATGGGAAGAACTAAACTCACCTCACACGACCCTGAAGGAAGCAGAAGTGTCCTCTCGATCTATGACCGCGAAGAAGCCTGCAGACATTGTGTCATTAGAGAGGTGTCCGACCCGCAGTCCTTCCTCAGATACCACTGATCCAAGAGATTTCTCACAATACATGAACTCCGGGGGTGAGGATGACGAAGTGTCTGCAGAGGATGAAGGTGACTCTGCACCAAGACATCAAGATCTTTCAGGTGTGATTTTTTTCTGCTCAATTAACTGCAATTGTACATTGTGATTGAGCAGATTTATTGACATGACTTGACTTTTTTTTTTTTTTTTGATTAGCCCATTTTAAGAATTATAATCTTCTACACATTTCAGATCACACTAACAGCAGACATCATGCTTTGAGAGGAGATGTTGTAATTCAAGAACAGCATGTAATATCATTTCAAACCAAAGGTGGCGCACACAAGCAGATCAACACACAGGAATCTGGAAGGCCTGACTCTCTCGAATCCCCCAACAGGTACAGTTGCTTGGATTGTAGGACTAATTTCTTCCTTCTAAACAGAGCCAGAAAATCTATGAACCTAAAGACTGACCCTATTGAATGTTTGCTACTCCAAAATAGATTTCTCATTATCAGTGTGATCACAGTATTGTATTTTCTGATCTAAGTTATCGCTTGTCTCTTATCCTGTAGATGTCTCTGATTATTACTCTAGAAGAAAGATTGTGATTTTTAAGTCACAATGAAATGGAAATAGCTATGAGTGAAATGCATTATCGAAAAAGAAAAAAAAATGTAGGGCGGGGACTTGGTTCTGTACTCCGGTGTTGAGTGGATTTTGGAACTTGGTCGTTGTACTCAAAAAATAGATGCAAACTTGTGGTCGATTATGGAGGCCCAGAGTTTAAGCAGACTGAATGATTGAGAAGTCCGGCATACTTCAGCAGAGAGAAATGTGTCGTTTTCACTGGAAGATCAAGTTTTGTGAGGTTTATGAGAACATTATGAGGTCCAAAAAAAAAAAGAAACATACATGGATGAATCGTTCACAAAAATATTTTTAAAATACATTTACAAAATATAATGGCTGTATTTTCATTTCACGCTGACTCTAAATTCTGCATTAACTTTAGATGTAAATGCAAGATTTAAATTTTGCTAAATATTTTTATTGCATTAGCATGCCCTGACTACAAATAAGTAAAAAGAATTGTATTGTTTTGTGTGTATTTATTATATTATATTATATTATATTATATTATATATATATATATATATATATATATATATATATATATATATACAGTGGGTACGGAAAGTATTCAGACCCCCTTAAATTTTTCACTCTTTGTTATATTGCAGCCATTTGCTAAAATCATTTAAGTTCATTTTTTTTCCTCATTAATGTACACACAGCACCCCATATTGACAGAAAAACACAGAATTGTTGACATTTTTGCAGATTTATTAAAAAAGAAAAACTGAAATATCACATGGTCCTAAGTATTCAGACCCTTTGCTGTGACACTCATATATTTAACTCAGGTGCTGTCCATTTCTTCTGATCATCCTTGAGATGGTTCTACACCTTCATTTGAGTCCAGCTGTGTTTGATTATACTGATTGGACTTGATTAGGAAAGCCACACACTTGTCTATATAAGACCTTACAGCTCACAGTGCATGTCAGAGCAAATGAGAATCATGAGGTCAAAGGAACTGCCTGAAGAGCTCAGAGACAGAATTGTGGCAAGGCACAGATCTGGCCAAGGTTACAAAAAAAATTTCTGCTGCACTTAAGGTTCCTAAGAGCACAGTAGCCTCCATAATCCTTAAATGGAAGACGTTTGGGACGACCAGAACCCTTCCTAGAGCTGGCCGTCCAGCCAAACTGAGCTATCGGGGGAGAAGAGCCTTGGTGAGAGAGGTAAAGAAGAACCCAAAGATCACTGTGGCTGAGCTCCAGAGATGCAGTCGGGAGATGGGAGAAAGTTGTAGAAAGTCAACCATCACTGCAGCCCTCCACCAGTCGGGGCTTTATGGCAGAGTGGCCCGACGGAAGCCTCTCCTCAGTGCAAGACACATGAAAGCCCGCATGAAGGACTCCAAGATGGTGAGAAATAAGATTCTCTGGTCTGATGAGACCAAGATAGAACTTTTTGGCCTTAATTCTAAGCGGTATGTGTGGAGAAAACCAGGCACTGCTCATCACCTGTCCAATACAGTCCCAACAGTGAAGCATGGTGGTGGCAGCATCATGCTGTGGAGGTGTTTTTCAGCTGCAGGGACAGGACGACTGGTTGCAATCTAGGGAAAGATGAATGCGGCCAAGTACAGGGATATCCTGGATGAAAACCTTCTCCAGAGTGCTCAGGACCTCAGACTGGGCCGAAGGTTTACCTTCCAACAAGACAATGACCCTAAGCACACAGCTAAAATAACGAAGGAGTGGCTTCACAACAACTCCGTGACTGTTCTTGAATGGCCCAGCCAGAGCCCTGACTTAAACCCAATTGAGCATCTCTGGAGAGACCTAAAAATGGCTGTCCACCAACGTTTACCATCCAACCTGACAGAACTGGAGAGGATCTGCAAGGAGGAATGGCAGAGGATCCCCAAATCCAGGTGTGAAAAACTTGTTGCATCTTTCCCAAAAAGACTCATGGCTGTATTAGATCAAAAGGGTGCTTCTACTAAATACTGAGCAAAGGGTCTGAATACTTAGGACCATATAATATTTCAGTTTTTCTTTTTTAATAAATCTGCAAAAATGTCAACAATTCTGTGTTTTTCTGTCAATATGGGGTGCTGTGTGTACATTAATGAGGAAAAAAAATGAACTTAAATGATTTTAGCAAATGGCTGCAATATAGCAAAGAGTGAAAAATTTAAGGGGGTCTGAATACTTTCTGTACCCACTGTATATATATATATATATATATATATACACTCTTTATTACACTGTGCTTTGTTTGCAAAACAATTTGCAGTCAAATGTTCCAAACAAACATATAATCCTCCATTGAGATGCCATTAAAAATAAACTACGCAATTGTTCCTGATGCCTCCTTCTGGCTTCAGACGCAAACATGCTGTTTAAACAGGACGAGTCAAAGCGAACCTTCCTTTACCTATCTGTTTGTCCTGTTGTCAACAGTAGTTCAAGCATGTGTCAGAAACTAAACTGTCATCTGTATACTGTGTCCAGTGTATACAGCATCAGTAATTAGAATGTTTTCTATTTATTGGTATAGCCAGGTGTCAACTGTTAAGTGACTAAGTGCAAGTGGGCATGGCAATGATGTGATGTAAAACCTGAATTTGCGCTGCACAGAGTCAGACTTATCTGTGTATGACATTAAAGTATTGCAAGAGATACAATATAGGGAGCAGACATCTCCATATGGTTTCCAATTGCTTTTGCGGTACATTGATATGTATACGATCAGTCTGCGTATCTTTGTCCCTTGGTCTTGCATATCCACCATGTTTGTAGTTTTTTAACACTTTTTATGCGTATTTGCAGTTCTAATCAAATCCTCTATCAACATGCTATGGGTTGTGGGCAATATTAGCCAATAGAGTGTGCACGGATCTGCACGTCGAATTTCTACTGGAAAATAGGCCTACTCATTTCAACATACTACAATTTGGGACGCAGTACTAATGTTTTGCCCTTGAGTCAGTCACATGTAAATGCCCGTGTGATGTCACAGATTTATTTATTTTTTGGAAAACAAGATAAGCGAAAAAAATTAAGCATGTTGAAAAACTGTAGAGCTGTTATGAAAAGGGAAGGCTAATACCGTCAGTAGTAGAGTTTCTCCAAAAAGTATAAACCACAAGAACTTGGAGATCATTTATCTGTGTGTGGTTTTGTCGGATGGGAATGCGTGTACATGTGCACATGGGTGTACAGATTTAATGAACTGGGGTTCTGCAGCAAACAACCTCACTCAGTGGGGCTCAGTTGTGGCTTTAGGACACATTGTAAGGAAGGCTCAGACCCCGAATCCAACATTATTGGCCTAATCCCAGATAATGCTTTAAGGGAGCAATTTTCTCCTCAGGAGATTTAACCCCAAGTCCCAGTAGACTCAACTATTTCTTGACTTCATAGAATTTTCTGAAGAATGAAAGTGTGGGCATCACGAAGGCTCTGCTCAGGTTGGTTGGCATGATGTGCACATATACTAGTTATGCTATAAATTCAACATAATGGAAATATATACACATCACCCACAAATGGAACGTTTGAAAAAAAAAAAAAAACTCTTAAAAATCTTATGAATCTAAAAATATGTGTCATTATATCTATAATTGAATGCACATATAAAAGCCAGTCCATTTGCATTTTCACTCTAAAATAAATTAAATAATATATACATTTGTGAATATTTATGCCTGTTAGTCTATATGTGGATAACAAGATTTGTAAGATTTGCCAATGTGTTGTCCCTTCAGCCCCTTCGTAACACATGCTCCTGTGGTAATGGGCATCACTTTTGAAAAAAGAAACAATAGAATGACATGCATCAATTACAACTTTATAACCCTCCATGACAATGTAATTTAAGATTTATACTAAATTCTCCTGCTATATCCATCTAGCTTTTTAAATGGCAAAAAGCTAGATGGATATAGCAGGAGAATTTAGTATAAATCTTAAATTACATCGTCGTAGAGGGTTATAATTTCTTTCTTTCTTTCTTTCTTTCTTTCTTTCTTTCTTTCTTTCTTTTAGGGGTGGCTCAATACCACTTTTTCAGAACCGATAATGATCCGATACCAAAAATTCTGAGTATCTGCCGATACCGATATCGATCCGATACCTGGGCAGTTTTTTTTAATCAGTGTTGAATTTTTATACCTCAATGTGTGTTGACCTGATCATGACTTTTTTTTGTGTTACACACAATCTGCTAAATATAGACAACTTTATTGTAAAGAAAAATAACAAATGAATGCATATATAATTATAATCTATGACAAAAATTCTATTATAAACTAGGTTAGTGGATAATTCAGTAGCAAAAGTTACTCTAGAAAAAATCATGAGTGCACAATTATATAAAATCTAAAATTAGTGGGGGAAAAAAAAACATTATTTGGTGGGGAACAAATAAAAGTGAATAAGTATAGGACTAAATCTAAAATGATCATGTAAAATGATATGCATTGCTGTTTGTATTGTTATAAAATACATTAATGAAAAACAAGTAATATATTTATATATAAATATATACTGTAAAATTAAAATACATTTCTTTTAAATGTATAGCACAGTAATGAAGCAGAAACATATGATAGATAAGACAGTTTTAAATTTCAGTTACTGTGCTCGTTAAGAACACGTATTGCTCTCTAGTCCAGTGTTGTGATCTAACAGACACCAAGACGATTTTGAAAACAGCACGAAGATAAAGTCCTGTAAGATAAAGTCCTTTTATGCAAAACCATTTATCTTTATTTACAGATCAAGTATAATATTAGGAACATTTAATAATCTTGCAGAGTTTCATCGTCTTGAATGTATTAACCGAACGTGACACGCAGTTTGAATGCTGAATGGAGGATGACAGACAGCCGCAGCGGAGAGAAGTGTTTAGATGAACTTAACTTAAATATTCATCTGTACCTGACATTAAACTATGTATTGGCTTCAGAACACTTGAAATATAGTGCACGAAAACTTTATGGTGTTTTTATAATGTGTTTGTGGCTTTTGTGGGGCTTAACAATAACACAATAGTATACGCACCATATCGAATTTAGATTGGTCTCGTCTGACCGATACCCCGATCCAACAGAAAATGCCAATATCGGAGCAATACCGATACTGAATATCGGATCGGCGCACCTCTACTTTTTCTTTCTTTTTCTTTCTTTCTTTCTTTCTTTCTTTCTTTCTTTTATTCTGTTCTGTTCTATTCTATTCCATTCTATTTAATTCTGCAGTGAATAAATAGATTAATGGAAGTCTATTTAATCATAATTGTCCAGTGCATACATGGAGTGGATTATCCACTTTAATGAATTGGTTGAATACATACATAGTACAAAGGTATGCATGCAAATTCTGCATGGCAGAAATTTTTGACAGAATCATTTGTTTGCTTCATGCATAATAATAAAGGCTCTGCGTTCAAATGAGATGTGTATCAAAACAAACATCCCCTTCACTTTAGATGCTAATGCACGTGCAAAGCCTCAGTGGTTCCCTATGGAGGTGATCATAAAGTGTTTCCTCGTAATTTAAGACCTTTTAATAGATTTAAATGCCATTTTATTGATGACACCCACCACTTGGGCTACTTCGTTATTCAATTTTTGTTCACGTTGTCTATGAGAAATGAATATGGTTGATATTGACCTCTCCGGCTTGTTATTATTCATTGTGAATGTTTGCTGTTGAACATGAATGTGAGAGTTTGTGGCCTTGTAAAGTGGCCAGGCTAAGAACAAAGCTCTTGTAACATTATTGTGCGTGTAAGCAAGAGAAGGAGAAACCATTAGTATCAATCTTAGCATTTAGTAAATGCCGTGTCGTGCATGTACTTATGCGAAAGTGGAGTCAAGGCTATCGTGCGCTTGGGTCTTGAGAGGAGAGTGTATCATTGTATTCTTTCGAGCGTTCCCTTCATGAAGCTGTCCCCTCAGCCTATCATATGACGGCACGAGTTTGTGTTTTCAAAGATCTTGATGTGCTCCAGTTGATCTTTCAACTAACCCATTATAATTCTAACTTTGTAAAAGGAAAGACCAGCACTAAAACACCCTGTAATGGATCCAGTGTGAAGCCCTTTCAAGTATGATGCTGAATTTGTTATGACTCTGTATCTTCACCAATTGATTTGTTAACATATTTGTTTCTCAGTATTTCCATGCTTTATCTAAGAGTCACATCAGTTCCCTTGTTGCATTCTATTTCTAAGGCGAACTAGAATATATGCTAGAGGAACCATTATTGCTGTTATGGAGAAAACAAATTGTTGAAATATAGATAACATGCTCCTCATAAATGGCCTCAAGAGCAAACACCTATGGATGTTGCCAACAATACTCTGTAATCAGCTGCTGTTTGGGTGTGTTTGGTGTTTTGAAGAGCCCTGGCGAATAAACTAGGGGGGAAGATGATGACGGAGCAGAGGGATGTATGGGGGGGAGGCTGTTTCAGCTGCTCTGAAGAGGACTTTGCCCAGATGGATTGTGCTCGACAGAATGTCATGGATATAATTCACACAGGCAGCTTAATCAGGGTGTTTCCAGGAAACAACCTGCCAAAGAGAGGCAGCGATTGTTTGGTGGCCTCTGACCCCAGGGCCCATTATAGATTGTCATAAATTCTTTTTGCCCATTTTATATGGTGGGGGTTTTAGGATTTGGGTCTAGGTTTTGCGGAGGCTATTCTATAAGGGCCACCCAGTGCTTAATACGTCAGTGTGAGAGATATGGATCTGCTAGAACAAAATGAGCCACTAACAATATTTCACATTTCTACAGCCAATGCTTCTCATTTAAAACCAGAGAAGAAGAATATGAATAAGAATGAAAAAATAATATGGTTAATATTTTTTTCTTTTTTTTTCTTTTTTTTGTAATTGCAATTTTAAAGTTTTTAATATACTTGAATTCTTAATACACATTCCTGGTCTTACTGTGCATGATTCATCTGAAAAAAAAAAAAAAATGTCATCTTGTAAGTAAATGCATGTTAAATACATGTAAAGTCAGTTCATGTAATTAATGTGACAGCAATAAAAGCAAATTATGGTAGATTTGAAAAAGAGTTACATTTAGGAAAAGAGGCTGTCGAGGGTTGAACGTCATTTCAGCCGCCTCAACCCAGTTCTAAATTCCCCTTAGAAGTGGTCCCCCTCAAAAGTCCTCCAGAATCCACTGAAAACTCACTCTCAGACAAGAGAAAGCAGGTTACTTCTTGTATGAAACAAAGTCTCAGCTTTCAAATTCAAAGAAATTCAAACGATAAATACCATTTTGTGGTTATAATGTGTCGTGACAGATTGCTGTAGCACCTCGGTTAAAGCAGCACGCGAACTGATCATCTTTTCATATTCACTAGTTAAAGCACAAAATAAACATTAATGAACATTAGAAGGTATTTTATTTAAACCGAGAAAAGACATCAATACACACCATATTTCAAGTTTAAGTCCACCAAAGTTAATCTACTCTCCTGTCTGGTTTGTTTGTCGGAAAAAATGGGCGGATTGGGCGATATGATAGGTCAGATCGCCTGTCAGTCAAGCTCCCTGCGAAGTAGGGGTGGGCGATATGGAAAAAATATCATATCACGATTTTTTTTTTTTTTTTTTAATTATCACGATTCACGGTTTTATCACGATTCTTTGTCATGTTGGTTTTACTATTTTTAAGTTGTCTGAGCATTACAGCCAAACTTATTTCCCTATTATAAAGAGAAAGTCTTTCAAGGTAAAAAAAAAAAAAAAAAAAGAATGGCAGATATTTAGGCCAAAGTGGGTGAAGATAAAAATCTTTGTCATTATTTTATTATTGTTATTAAAAAATAAGAACAAAGATACACATTACAACTACACATAGCATACAAATAAAACAAACAGTGCTTTATTTTCAGGTACAATAGGTGTATTTAGCAGGTGCATTCAAGAAATTGAATGAACAAATATAAAAGTAAAACATTATATAGACTGATTCCTAAAGCAACTGTATTAAAGTTCTTCAGTCAAGAGCAGTGAGTGATTTTTCTCTTTGTGTTTTGTTATTTTATTAACGTTAAAGGAATAGTTCACCCAAAAATAAAAATTCTGTCATCTGTCTGTCAATTCTGTCAGTGTTTTATTTTTATACCACCATTTACTCATTCAAAAGTTGTTTTAAACCTGAATGAGTTTATTTCTTCTGCTGAACAAAAATGCTATTTTGAAGAACGTGGAAAACCAAACAGTTGCTGGTCCACAGTGACTTCCGTAGTATTTTTTTTCCTTCTATCAAAATCAGTGTGGACCAGCAACTGTTTGGTTACCCACATTCTTCAAAATATCTTCTTTTGTGTTCAGCACAAGAAATAAATTAATACAGGTCTGGGACAACATGTGAGTGAGTAAATAATGACCGAAATTAAATTTTAGAGTGAACTAACCCTTTAATGACAGTCGGCAGCATGTTTAATTCTGTCCCTTTAAGACCTGCATGCATCTAATATACAGGCACGCATCCGTTTTTCTCTCAACTGTTTACTTTCATTTTAGACATAACCGAGTCTATATGTAAACCCTATGTGTTTTGACAATATTAGCACAAAAGATAACTTAGTTCAGTAATCAGGCGCTGTTTGACAGGCTTTAGCGCGCGCTTCGGGTGTATGCGACGCTCAGAATAAGCGCACATCAGACCAGCGCGTGAATGAAATATTTAAAAGCACATGCAAATAATGTACTTTTCTGATTGTGAATAAGTGCAGTGTCCTGTGAGAGTAACTCTACTGCTGAGTTAACACTGATGTGAATGTATGTGGCGTTGTACAGTATATGACGGAGGCACCAGAACTGCAGCTGATAGAATATGCACTGTAGCACGATACTACGATATTTCTTCAAAAGCAGATAGTGGAGACATTTTTATCATCCACGATAAAAAATCGTCATATCGCACACCCCTACTGCGAAGGGTCAATTCCCAGTGGATAATGTCAAGTCCTATCCTGTATATATCCTTTTTGCTCCAAATATGTTACATTGTACAATCGAAGTGGCTTGCAAATGTAGTTTCTTGTTGTAGAATTGCAACTTGCAAGAGGAAACACAGAAGTTAATAAAGGTATAACAGTAAATATTCAATATACATGACAATTTAAATTCTTGTTGGTTTGTTCTTACTTTTCAGGCTGTCCATGGAAGGATTTTGTCATCTTCTGCACAGCATTGAGCGACGTCTCGGTGCTAAAGACATGAACCTCTACAGAAGCACAGTCAATGAGCAGAAACTCGATGATATCATCAGGTCAGAGAAGGAAGATGTTTTGTTCCCTGCTTGAGTCTGCTTCCTCTCATGGTGCTGTAGTGTTCACAGATTCAGTGGAAATTGCATTATCCTGCCTTTAAGGGCTCTCACTATAAATTAAGTGCCATTACTTTGGCACCAACAACACTCTAGCAATAAATCTTGGTTTCTAAGGGGCTTTGAATCACAGTGAATTGTTATAGTAACCATTTTGCAATGGCATCCATACATGCCAGTTGATTGTTTTCTGTTTATTTGTGTAGATTGATAGAAGTGGACAATATTTGTACTAATATAAAGTAGGGATGTGCGCTACGACTAATTTGACTGTCGTTTAAACGGAAGTTTTGTATCCGACTAGTAGACTAGTTTAAAAGCTAGAAACCCCCCAAAAAAATGGCAAAAGAAAAAAAAAAAATGCGCGTCTATATAACAGCCTACATTTGAAATACTTAATCTTTGAATCACACTGTCAAATCCCTCAATGAATTCTGCTAAAAATAGGTCAAGATTATGCCTTATGCTTGCCTTGCATTATCATCATTTAATTTTAGGCGGTCGTTAAAGCTGCAGTCCGTAACTTTTACCTCTTTGTATTATACCATGTTTGAAAACCTGGAATTGCAGTTTCTTGCGGAATTATCTTCAGTGCGCGGGGTTGTGATCCGGTGTTCCGGCACAGCTCCAGCGCGGATGAATCTAATGTTTTGAGGTGAATGTGTAGTTGTCAGTCACTGCACCGGTGTTTATATTTACTGCCTATGTCTTGGAATATATGACCCAAATCAGAATTTTCACCGTAATTTACCATCTTAACAAGTAAGTAACAAGTCTGCCACGTTTGTTCTGCCCAACTGAGGAAAAAAGCATTATAATAAATCGTGCTACCAACAGTGATTAAATCTAAAGATCAGTGAGCTCATATCACATCTAACTGTGCAAAGTATTATTATTATACTTTGTTCTCAAATTATTAATGTTAACAACATAAGCATTGCGTGACTATGAGTATAGTATTAGCGTGTAGATTTCAATTTCTTTACAGTCTAATATCTAATTGTCATACCATTCAAATTTCATATTAAGCAATTATTTTAATCCAAAAAGCAAATTAATCTTCCTTCAAACTGGTTCTATTTAAAATACAAAAACTTGTGTAATCCCACGTTGGCTATCTGTAATCAGAACCACATTTAAAACTGGAATATAATTTAATTTCATTCACATGTGTTTCATAAACACATAATCATTTCTGGATTACAATCCGCCATCAAAATAAGTTTAATTATTCAAGCTGCTGTGAGAAAAGGCTATAAATGATCCACCACCTGCAGGATCCTCACATGAGAGAGCCTAGTAGCCGGGACATCTTCTTTATGTTTACAGATGTGACGTAATGACACAGTGCCCTGCTCTAATTTGCCGCGGAATCCTACCCGTGCCACTCAAATTAGAAAACATTATTATAAACTAACCGTTGTGAATCGGGCTAAAGTAAGGCTATAGTTTTGAACACTGGCTGGTTATGTACTTTCTCAAATATTGATTTCGGATCATTTTTAACCAAAAAAAAGTTACGGACTGCAGCTTTAAACAGAAAAAAAGGAAGAGACTCAACATAAACCAATGCATAGCTTATTTATTCAGATCGGCTGGAGCAATGCAGTAATGGAAAATCAATCAATAGACTGACAGAATTCTTCATTTTCATATAATGTTAGCCAACATATTAAAACAAGTCAAAAACAATAGGAAAGTTTATCAAGGAATAGCATTAAAACGGCTTTTAAAACTACTTCATGTTGGCTATATTGTCTAAAAACAAAACGATGCTTGTTTTACTTACTCAGACCATGCGCATTTGTTCAGTGAATTTAACATGTTAATGTGGTCTGGTGAAAGACGGGACTAGAGGCGATTCTGCACTTGGAAAAAAATTAAAAAAAACGCGCTCGGCAGGAACTGAAGTCACAGGCACACAGAGAGACAACTACAAGCAAGCAGACAGCTTCGAAAAGAGCCTGGAAATCCCGGAAAGTGGGTCTTCGTTTAGAGAAATAGACGCGTGGATGGGATCGTGGACCGCAGCGGCGGGTTGTAGTGTATGACATGATTGACATTTGCTGGCTTTGGCTAGCCTCCAAGCTAACGCATACGTGCCTGTGTTCTGACGATTTGTGCTACCCGATCAGATTGTGCTACCTTCCATTAAAAAGATAGGTAGCACATATCGATAGCGAAAAATGCTACCTATCAGATTGTGCTGCCAGCATCTTATTCATGTGGTTTGAGGCTTTTTGAGGCTTTTTTTTTAATGTCCATACCTACCCCTACCCTAAACCTACCAGTCCACACCAACCCTTACCCTAAACTGACCCTTAAAAGAATGCAAATATATTATTGGTAGCACAAACTGATAGGTAGCATGTTTCGTCGGTACACCTGTATTGAATATGATTACGCATCGCTCCAGTAGAGTTATTGTAAGCCAATTTTACATTACACAGTTTGTACAAAACTTTTCCGTTTCCTTCTAATTCAAAGTAATCCCTACACCTTGCTGATCTTCCGCGTGGTCATTTTGAGCTCACCGCAACTGACATGAAGAAAACGCACGCGAGGTAGGGATGGGCAGATTGATCCTTAAGTATCGATACTGATGTTGTATCGAAAGGATCGATCCTCACATAAAATTATCGATAATTTTTTTTTTTTTTTTTTTTGCATTTTTTTTTTTTTTTGCATTTTTTTAACCATTCATTTATTTATTTATCAAGAAATTCAGTGCATAAAATAAGCTTCTAAGTGGAAAAATAGACTATATTAGCGAATAACTGTTGGATAGAACTATTTCTCCTGCTCATCAGAACACACGCAAATGCTGAAAGACAGAACCAACCAATCACAGACAGCGTTCGCTGGTGACGCATGGCTCACAGCGCTTGTTCAAATAGGGCTGTGTTTCCTAAAAGCATCAGAAGCATAAGTAGATCTTAAGAAACCATTGTCACATTATTACATTACATTAAATAACATCGTTACTATATATAAAATTAATTCTGAAAAATGCATCACGGTTTCCACACAAATATGAAGCAGCAATAATCAGAAATGTTTCTTGAGCAGCAAATTATTTCTGAAGGATCATGTGACATTTAAGACTAGAGTAATGATGCTGAAAATTCAGCTTTGATCACAGATGCATTTTAAATTACATTTTAAAATATATTAAAATAGAAAATAGTTATTTTTAATTGTTATATTTCACAATATTGCAGTTTTTACTGTATTTTTGTTCAAATAAATGCAGCCTTAGTGAGCATGAGATTTGTTTTAAAAAAAAATATTACAAAATCTTACTGACCCCAAACTTTTGTGTACATGTAATATTTATTTTAAGTTTGTGCAAGTAAATTTATTTAAACTGGTTGTTAAAAGTTCAAATGGATTGTGTTATGTTCTGTAATTGCTGTTAGTAAATCTGTCAGGAAAAAAAAAAAAAAAAAAAATCCTAAAGTTTCACCTTAAGGGGTACAACAGCCTGGCAGCCTTTTACAAAAATTAACCATGGTTTTATTACAGTAACCACAGTTTACCACAGTATTTGTAGGAAAACTGCAGTAACCACAAATTTACCATGGTAATAATAATACATTTTAGTACCATGTTTAATTTTCATGAGGTACCCTCAAAGGTGCACCTTTGTAACTTATCTACCCTTAAAGCATTCATACTTGTATGGAACTAATATGCTCCCTTTTAAGGGTATAGTTGCACCTTTGAGGTTACTGCCCCTGTAAAGGGCTAAAATATAATTATAGTATTTTTTATTTCTGACAGTGTAAACAAAAAAAGGCCTATGAAATGTTAAAAATACATTGCTTTAAAATCTAATATTAAGTGAGTATAATTACTGATTATATTCATTTAATAATTTAAAAGATCAGTTTAGTTTAGAGGCATTGGTAATGGTATTGATATTGACGATACTGGGCTTGAAAATATCGGTATCGGAACGAAAATAAAATAAGAGGTATCGCCCATCCCTAACGCGAGGTCTGAGGTAAAAATGTAGTTTCCGCCCAGATACGCTTTTAAAAAAATTATATATTTAAATATTTTGATATTTATTCTTTTTCAAAAGTTTTATTTTAGCTTTTTATTTAAAGTGTTTAAAATGTAACATTAAAATGATGGTAATTTGAATGATAAAATCATGTTTTTTTTTTTTTTTTTCCTCTCGTGTAATCAGCTATTGTTTTCAGTGTCGACTAGCAGGAGCTGTACTGTTTAGTCGACTAGTTGACTAGACCCGCACATCCCTAATATAAAGGAGGCTGAAATGTGTGTGCCTGCACTCCACATATTCTCATTTCTAATGTCATGTTTCTTTATGTATTGCCCAGTATATGTGGTCAGTGTGGGTGTCTGGATGGTGTGGAACTGCATGCATGTGGTGCTGTGGTTCTGCAGCAGCTGCCCCTGTTGTCCTGCAGCCTGTCTCATGGATGCCTGTTACCCAGTGATCTGATCAACACTCACTGGTCATCAGCTACAAAACCAGAACAGATCAGGTATAGTGCTTCTTTACTGTTCTCTGGACTCATAGCATCTATTCAGGTTGTTTCACTGTTATGTATAGCAAGAGACTGTTTGAGAGCCTTTTTTTTTCGTTTCTGTTTCTTGTGTTTTGGAATGATTTAACTAGAGTCTATTTGTAATTTATTACCGATTTAATGTTTTACAAGTGTAAGAAGACTTACAGCTTCACAGGTCACCGCTGACAAAGTACTAAGCTGTTTTTTTTTTTTTAATACTGCATTTTTGTTTAAATTATATCAATGATATGTACATATTAAAAAAAAATAATAATATATATATATATATATATATATATATATATATAATTTTAATGAGCCAATAACAGGGTGGTTAATGTTACTTGACTGTGATGTATATGAATGCGGGTGTGTTTGTATTACATTTGTTTGTCCTGGTTTGTGCATGCAGGTCATGTCTGTCAGCTGAAAGTGCTCTGCTGTGGGACTGCTGCTTCAGACACTTCTTACAGCTTCAGCAACAGAAAATCCTCAACGTTGACCACATCATCCAACTCTTCACTCCACTCCTAGTGCCAAGCAATGCCACCTACACTGAGAAGGTATCACTCTTACCTGATTTCTGCTTCACAATAATTGTCTCGGATTTTTTTGTAATACTGCAAGTATTCTTTTTCTTTCTTTCTTTCTTTCTTTCTTTCTTTCTTTCTTTCTTTCTTTCTTTCTTTCTTTCTTTCTTTCTAAAATCTACTTCAGCAGTGCTGAAAATGCCCTTAAAGTTTCAGTGATTCATGTTAGTGTCCATAAAACCACTTTTTAATGTTTGTAGTGAATATGGAGGCATTATTATCTTGGAATATGTAATAGTTATGAGAAAAGAATGTTTTTAGAATATGATGCATCTGGTCCAGTAAAATGACCTCATCCTGTAAATGTGTGTGGGTCTGTCCTAGAGCAGCCCTGCTATAAATTCCAGCTTTATAAAGTTCTTTTCTTTTTTGTTAAAATGAGGTCATGGGGTTGGTGTTACTCTTCTGTTGTTATAAGACTGTGTTATGTGGCATTTGACCTCTGATGTGTGACTCTATTGTTAGGATGTAATAATAGTTGACATTTGACCTCCTTTCATTGTCATTATTTCTGATTTTCTCTTGACACAGTGCAGAATTTATCAGCATGTTTTACTTGCATAGTAACTATTTGGCTTGCTTTATAGTTGTGGTTTATATATTGCTCATGTATATTCAGTTATTCTGTCTGTTCTGTATCTCATGTAGAGAAACTGAATTCTGATCTCAGGATCTGACCCGAGGATGACAATCTAACTAACAGTTTACAAAGACATAATATTAGTGTTTTGTAATATTGCTTAACAGCAGTTTTAAGTTGAGAGCAGAGCTTTGAATAAAGATAACGATATTATTTTTTCATTTTTAAAGTCAGTCACCAGCTTCCCTCACGCAGTGCATTGCCTGTGGTATCAGCCCTCAGATCTTGTAGAATTGTATGTGAAAAGATGAGAGGCTGAGCAGTGAGTGGCTCAGATGGAATCTGCATATTTTCTGCATTGATTTTTGCTAGAAAATAGTTGGAATTCTGGAGATTAGATTTTTAAATTCAAATACATGGTAAAGTGTGTTAAATAGTACTGCCAAAATGTTTAATTAACAGACAATCAGTGGGTGCTGCTGATTCTATGCGGGAATCCAAAACACATGTTTTGTTGTTGTTTTAAGCACATTCCAAAAATTAAAAACAAAAAAGCACATTAAATCTATTCAGGCTGAATCTTGACACTGTACACATATTGATATCATTATGAATAACATGATCTGGAAATATCACAGAATTTCAAAACTGCGATTCCCAGGCCTGCAAAAGGATTAGTTTTTGTTAAATATAATTTTTTCTAGCCATTTTTTTTAATCATGCATGACTGGAAATATTAGGTGGTGGAACCTTGAAATAAAGACAAGTCGTCTCTTTGCCATCCAGGCAGGGGAGCTGTTGAAGAGGCTTCTGACCCACGAATCTGAGACCCATCAGCCGTCAGAAAGTGAACTGTCATCTTCTTGCAGCTTGCCTTCCATTCTAGATGACAGTGTGGAAATCAAGCCCGCCAGGCCTTCCCAAACAACTGAGCAAACTGTTGGAACACAAGGTTAGTAGGCTTGTTTGACATTTCCGCTTAGCTGGCACTTTTTTGCATTTACAAATTCTGCTTATTGCAAAGATCGTTTTTTCCGGCTTCAGATGAATAGCCTGTTTAAATACGCACAGGTGTTAAGAGCCGCGCTCAGCCAGACAGTTTAGATCAGAGAGAGAAACTGAGAGGGACTCCCCAAAAGCATGCAAACCGCATGAACGGCTCATTTTCAGTGCCAAAGCAAAGAAGCATCAGCTCGGTGGCTCCGTTCTGATGAAGGAAGAGGGGACCTCGAGTACTCGCAGGATGCCAGAGCTCAGACCCTCATGAGAATACACTTTTGCCCAAATCTCATTTCTGACAAAGCCAGCCAGCCTTCATTCTCCCTTTAAACCTGTCTTAATCAGTCCTGCTGTTCAGATTCAAAAAGCTCCCCACCCCCCTTCCCCAGCTCTCTATCTTTCTTTTCTTTCTCGTTTCTCCTCTGTCTCGCTCTTCCACCGTCTCTCTGAGCTGCGCTTTCCATCTCTTTTCTTTGTTTCAGGAATTCAAAGTGCTGAAGAGGACAGTGCCGACCAAAGCCCAGTGGAAAGTATTCCTATTAGAGGTAAAAAGGCAGATCGAAGAAGCGCCCGTTCGGGAGTTCTTCTGTGCCTGTTTTGTCTTTCTCCTCACGCAGTAGATAATGGGGGTCCCTTTTTTTCCCCAACTGGATAGCTGTGAAAGGATGATCAAGGTGAATCAGAGGTCAAAGTCCCACCTGAAGAGTGGAATAGTTCCTCTAATTATCGGCAGAGAAAACAAACCCGTCTCTTTTCTTCTGCCCTAGGTACGGGTGAAACTGAGATTCTCAGAGCGCATAATGCGGAGGTTTAATTGTCCGCTGGCCGGGTTGGGGGTGCCGCACAAGATCTGTCATTGGTTCTCATTATCTGCTAAACAATGCCAGCCAGAGGCGGACTTGAAAAGACTGGATGTCAAGGCATCCTTTGAAAAGCCTCGGGTAGCAAGTCCCAGCGCCAGCTCAGAAATGTAAAACTATCCATTATTCCACTTGGCTATCTGATTTCAAACTGTGCCTTTCATGCGCAGGGCTAGCCCAAGAGCGCCACGGAGAGAGAAGTCCAGCTTCTCACTGCAACTAATCAAAGGCATTATGGTAGTAGAAAACCGCCTCTGCCGTCCCTGGCTGCTTATGAGCTGTTTACAGGCGGCTAATGAAGACTGCGTCGAGTTCTGTTGCCTTTCGCATTACATCACTTTGCAATCATCAGTGGAAACAGCGTCCGAACGGTGGCCTTCTGCCGTCTCCATGTCGGTAAAGCGCCGCCACGCACAATAGTGTTTTATGTATATGGCGAACAAAAAGGAAATCTTTAGATGCTCTTTCTACATGCTACTGATGCCTATATTTTGCAGTCATTACACCGGAAGAAACCAGCAACAAACAACATGCCATACTGCAGATATCAGGATAACGAGATGCTGGAAAGTATTTTGTCTTTGGGGGCATAACCACTTTGCAATTTGTTTCTCTGTCTGCTTTCAGCATTTAAAACCGTCATACTTTTGTTTTCCAGGGCTCGCTTTCAAAAATATTTTAAGCTTGAATGCTCGCTGGTTAAAGATCTCAATTTCCAAAGTTTATAGAACATGAAAGACAGAGTTTTAAATGGAATTTTATAAGATGTGCGGCAACCCAAAAGCCGGCGGGCTCTTTTTTTTTCCCCCGGAGACGGCAGCCTGTCTATGTGCGTCTGGATTAGATCAATAGTTTAGTGCTCACTCACTCTGTTTTTCACCTCCTCTCTTTGCTCATCAGTGGCCTTAAAGAGCTGATGTTGGTTCATCAAACATCAGGGCTCTGGAAAGTTGGAAGTCGAGGTCTTTAGCAAATATTTGACTAGCTGCTTTCGCATTTTGTATTTTTTTTCCTATAGAGACCAAAGCATATCAGCTGCTTAAACAGTCTGTGGCACAAGAGAGGCACTGGAGTGACTCGGAGGAGGAGGATTCTGAGCCGCCAGGTAACGGAAAATAATAGAAAATGTTCCAAAGTTTGACAAAGCATATGTTGTGCTTTGTTTATTTCCATGAAACATTTAAAAGTTTTATATCAAATATAATTTATTTGGTTGAAACTTACAAACTGTTAAACTGTTCTTAATATCTCTATTCTTGAATTGTTACATTTATTGTAACTATTAGATTTTGCTGGAGAGTTTGCAGGTTGTGTGTCCAGAGTGTGTTTGTAAATAATTATTTTTAAATGGCCCATTCTCAGGAAACTGTGCCATTTGTGCCTAAAAAGTTCAAGTTCATTTGTTTCCCACACCTCAGGCCTAAAGTACCGGCACCATAATTGCCAAGATATTGGCAGACAACCATAAACAAACATGTTTTTTGTTTTTTTTTATTGCCCCTAATTGTAAACCACTTGTTAATTGTAAGAATATATGTACATAAATTCTCTTTTAAACTACATGTACAATGCCTATTCAACCAAGTTACATTTAAAAACATCTGGAGAGTTGACTGTTATTCATAATAAATATTATCTGTATTTTTTCAGAAAATATATAATATTTATGATTATACTGATCATACAAATTAACAAAATTGTGTATACATGCATATAATGCATTTTTAATATTGTAGTATAAATGTGTGATAATAACACACCCTTATTTATTCTAAGACATCAACAAATTGGAGAGATCTGAGGCGCTCCAGGACTCTTTAACGCAAAATAGCCGGTAAGTACTCACAAAATTATACATATATGTAAGAAAAAATATATATATATTTTTTTCTGTTTGTCCTCTTTTAATAAAAAAGCAATATGTGTTTGTCCTTGAAACACTCTTAGCATCATTAACACAAGTTCACGTGGGAGGCATCAGTCAAGCTGTATTTTAATTCAGAGCTTCCTCTCTCATCATCGGCATTATTTGATTGCTTCAGTAAATCAGGACTTTGAATGATGAAAAAGGATCTTGAGGGTACAATGTTTAGGTTTTCACATCAATACAAGTTCACACAATCAGCTAAGACACGCAGCCCTCCTAGTAGCGCCTCTCCTCCATGAATCCATTAGGGCAGGTAATGGATGGATAAACCTCGTGAAGAGTAATCGTCTCTGATTTCACATGCTTTTCCGAGCATCACGCTGACACAAGGGTCGAAAGTCTCCCTCCCTGTGTCTGCGTCTTTTTTTTTTTTCTCTCTCTCTTCCTCCTTTTCTCTCTCTTCTGCCCAGTCTTTATGCCCACTCTTTGCCCGCCTCCCCTCGCTCTCTCTCAGCTAGTTTACACTATTTGCAGAGGAAAGGGTATAATGATCGCACTCTGACAGAGCTCTCTGATGGATGCCACAGTCTGCCCAATGAATGGCCTCATTAATAAACATAAGCTGTCTCTAGTGCGAGATGCTTTTGGATCATCCCAGAACCTCACAGAGCTCCTGAGAGAACCCTGACGGAGGCTCTCCATCGCTTGTGGAGGGTTAGAGGTTGTTTAAAGCTCACAGCAAAGATGAAGGTTAGCATTGGAGCATTTGCGTTGCTTTCAGGTAAAATATTTTGTGGCACTTTTTGTTTTTGTGCCGTGTTGAAGAATTCCTCTTCTGCCAGTCACTTCTTGCGCTTTATTGCCTCTACAAGTACCCTGCACTCGAGCACCAGTAGAACACTACATGTGCTGTTCCCCCGTCCTCTCTGCTTTCTCGCTCACTTACTGCTGTCATTCTGTCACTGAGCCGATGGGCACATTAAAAGACCTTCTGGTTCGGACCAAAACTCCTGACAAAATAGTAATAAAGCAAAATAAAATAAATCAAGTGCCTCTCTTTCTTAGCCGTAATTATGATTTTGCGCTTAAGCCGAGACCGTAGCTGAAGAATCAGAGTTTAAAGCAGGCGCTTGGTGCAAAAAATGCATTTATGGGCCTTTGTGCTCCTCCTCATTATGTGTGGGGCTGATTCATTAAGTAATTGGTTTGCAGTTGTTTACATGAGTATTAAGGCCCCCTATTCAGCAGTCTTTGAGAGATACATTGTGCAAATGTTGCATGTTATGAATGCCCAATGAGAGGCGGGGGGCCAGGCCTATTGGCCAAACACTGCGCTGGGCTGAAAAGACCAGAGAAAAGCATCAGGCGCTGCTTTGCATAGCAATGACTCGCCCATAATAAGCTTTCCAGATTAAATACATGCAGTCCATACAAGATGCAAAGAGATACTCTTAACACATTTATGTGTGTTCATTTCACTATTATAGCACTGAAGAGAATTGGGGTCTTTCATATCCACCCCCGTTTTTTTTCTTAATTCCCTTCCCTGCGCTCTCGTCAGTGTGCCGTTTTTACTGCGAAATACTTTTATTGAACACAGCGTTTTATTGTGTTATAATTCAGAGGCTGTACAGACAGACCAGGCAGTATTTGTTACGCCTGTGTGCCGCAGTGATTCAGGAAGGAGAGCGCTGGAATAAGCAGCTGCACTCCATGTAAAGACCTCTTGTTCCTGCGCTTTGTTTAAGGCTGCATGCCACAGCTTCCTCCTCTTCAGCCGCTATTGTGTCCTCTGCTACTGCAGGCATGTAGCGCAGATCTCGCTCGCTCGCTGTTTCTTTATGTCCCACTCTGTTGCTTTATGATAAATAACAGGTTAGGATTAGTAGTGGGTTTGTATAACATCACCAATATTTCATCAGTTTCTCACACTGAGGAAACAAATGCTTGTGTAACTCCAGCAGGATTGTTAAAATGTAAAGGAAGTAGTTCTTTTGCATGCCCTTTAAGAGTTTTCTTTTGCACTTGTGCACTTTAATTTTTGTCAATGAGATTGAGATTTGTCATTGAGATAAGTTTTTATTTCATATTTTTGTCTAGATGGTCTATATTGTTTTTATTCATTTTTATTTTTGTTTAAGTACATCAAGCTAAACTAAACGAAAATTAGAAATATTGCAATGAGAAACACAATCTCCCAAATAGCTATAATTATTATTTTTGAATATTTTTTTATTTCAGAGTTAACGTTAATTCAAGTAACCAAAAATGTTCCTTTTTATGGTTTTAGTTTTAGTCAACTAAAATGACAGAGTGTGTCTTCAGCTGTCCACCAGTGAATGAGCGTGTGCGGCGGGGTGGGTGTAACAGGGGTAGCACTAAACAGCAGCAGCCAGTGGGGGTCACTCTCTTTCTTTGTGCCTCTCTATGTCCACCTGCTTTTGTCTACTAAAAAAGAATCCTCTATACGCATAACATCATTTATTTCACTGAGCCAAAAATGACACTTTCTTTATTTCTGAGGTGAGGTCTTCATTTTGTGATACTAAATTAATACCGGAGTTGAAAAAAAAAAACAAAAAAAAGGGCAATAAATGCAGTGACCCAGTTCACTTGAGGTGCTGTCTGTCTGTACACAACCACAAATAAATAGAAAAGCCCCCTGCCTGTTCTCCTGCAGTTCTGGTTCTTGGCCAGGAGAGGGAACTCATATTTACTGTAGCCCAGCCGTTGGTACCGTGACAGTGGCAGCCGGTGACAAGTAGAGGGCGCTCTCTCTGCTGCTCTGAATCATTACCTCACTCCAGAGCTCTTTCAGGGGTCTAATCAATGGTAAATCAGTGCTGCTGTGGGTCACAGCTGGGACCGCTGTAGGAGGTGCTACTGCTACCTTGCACAAACACTGATCCAAAGAACGTGTTCTATTAGCATAGCTGTGGAGGCGTATAGATGTTTATATTCATATGCTATATTCTCATAATAGGTATAGATCCTTTTATACTTATAGACTGAAAAGTAAAATTGGTGTAGAAACAATTTTCACTCAAACTGAAAATTAGTAACATTAGCAAGTAACACACTAAATTAAACATGGAACATGGAATTAAGTTGACGGTATTTTCTTGTAAAACATGCTGCAACAGTCCAAAAATCTTTTTAAGCATGTGTATATCTATCTATCTATCTATCTATCTATCTATCTATCTATCTATCTGTCTATCTATCTATCTATCTATCTATCTATCTATCTAATCAATAAATTACATTTGTTTTTTAATCTAAGTGAATGTCTGCAATTTTGGACATGACACACATGCATTTTATTTTACTTTATAAACAGACTATTTCAAAAGGAACAATATCACAGTGATACACTTTCATCAAATGTAATCGCAGAGCTATAATCGTACGTGATCACAGGTATTATGAAAATAACTTGGCCCAGACAACAAATGCAGACTAACCGCAGTCTATTTACATGAAGCCTTTTGCTGCATAGGATGCCGAGAGACGTCTTTTATTCATAGCACATAGATATCATAACAACAACCCACACACCCCATATATTAATGTATCAAATGCTTGCCTAAAAACGCACTGGGGCACTTTTCATCAAATATCGCAAATACATCCAAATGCTCAAAACAATGTGGAACAGAGGGAGAGCGGAAAAAGTAAACGCCGGAGCGGAGGGAAATAGAGAGAGGTTGCCGTCAAAGCAGTAATTTGCATCATTTTACACATTACATTCACCTCTGTGTATGAGACGCAGCCAAACAGTGGCCAGCCTTGTCTTACATATTCAGATTCGTTGCCTCAATTAAGTGAACCTCAGTGCAAGATGAACTGGCATAAATGTTTATGGAAATGGAATATTAGATTGGAGGGTCAGTGGCATTCGCAGCTCTCTATGATAATAGTGTCTTGAAATCAGACTCGTCACTGTCTGAAGTGGCCCAGCTGATAGAGCATTCCCATGGCAAGCAAGTTATATAAAAGAATAGCCCTATTTACCCACCCAAACATGTATTTATTATTGAGCTCATCATGACTAAAGGGGGAAAAAGCCCTCAAATTTTGCTTTAGCGTTCGCTGCTGGGAAAGAGAAAGGCCTCCCTATTTTCAGCATTCAATTTGAAAGGGAGATGGAAAATTGTACACAAGATGTTTGTTTGTAAGTTTATTCATTTTTGCAGATAGTTTAGTATTTAATTTTCAAAAATCCCATAAAGCATTTTTATGCATGACCCATCAATGTAATCGATATTCAAAAAATGTCCTTTATGTCAAACTCTCATCTGCACTTCCTATAATGTCAGTTTATATACTAGGATATGTACTCCTGGATTACAAAATAAATAAATAGATAATATATACTATGCAATAAGCATACACTACCATTTGGGGTAAATATTATTATTATTATTTTTTTAATGTTATTTAGAAAGGACACATTGAATTGATCAAAAATGACAGTAAAACATTTGTAATGTTAAAAAAATAATAATTTAAAATATAATATTTTGAACTTTCTATACATCAAAGTATTCAGAAAAATATATCATGGTTTCTATAAAAACATGAAACAGCATAACTATTCAACATTGATAATAATAATAAGTAATGTTTTGTAAGCAGCAAATCAGCATATTAAAATGATTTCTAAAGGATCATGTGACACTGTAATGGTGCCGAAAATTTAAATTTGCCATCACAGAAATAAAATATGTTAAAATAAAAACCTGTTCTTTTAAATTATAGTAATATTTCACAAAAATACTGTTTTTGCTGTATTATATTTTGGATTGAATAAATGCAGTATTGCTAACTTTTTTAAAATAAGGTAGTGTATGTGAGGAATAATGTACAGTCAGTTTGTCCATTCATTATGCAGCTGCTTACCGAATATTTATTTATTTATTTATTTATTTATTTTTTATGCAAGAAGAATGAAATCTACCAAAATTATACTGTCAGTCAGTATATATAAAATAAAAAATAAAAAAATCACAGAGAGAATGAGTATAATAAATATATTATAACAAATTATGCTACACAAAAGTATTTTTAATACTCATCATACATGTTTTGAATGTGCTCTCATCATGCTGTCTATGCAACACAAATCTCAAATATCTCCAAATATCTGCTGATCATATTTAATAAAGACTGTGCTCAGTCCACCTTAAAGGGGCATTTTGAGCGAGAGGATGGTTACCGTCTGCATTGTTGTGCTTTGCAAGACTTCACTCTTAATAGTATGTTTCTTCACCTTTCTTGGGTTTTGCTTCTCCTAAAGTCATCAAAGTAACCTTCACGATCATTCTACTATATATTGTAAACTTTGATGAAAAAGAATTCAGCTGCCAGTATCTGTTTCAGAAAGGTTTTTCACGGGCTTCATGTCAGTCACGTCCTTTGACCCTGGGAGTGAATGCATCTGTGGTACTTTTTGTATCTGTCTACTGTAACTTTGATGCTCTGTGTTTTATGAGTTTGGAGTTGTATTCTTATTGAGCCAAAGGTGATTTATGTAACTTGTTCGTTCTGACCCTGATCATAGCATCTGCATACATGCATCAATAGAATTGATGAAATGTCGTACTTTGTGCAGAGTTGCTCTGGAAACAAAAGAGCTAAGCTGAATTATATGAGAGCCAGCCTAATTGAGTTCAACTACATCTTTACAGCTCCTTTGGTCAGTGTCAAGGTTGTGCGCATGTGACTGAATTTGCCATCGAGTTGGCGGGGCACACGTGAATACACATACAATCGGCATTTGGTTTATTCATCCAAATGCATCAAAGGGAAACTAAATATTCTTACTCTTGCTCCCAGAATCCTTTAAAGTACGTGGACGTGAAAACAAAATCAATGATATTGATGTATGAAGACATGGAGGATGAGGATGACAGTGAAGATGAAGACGTCATTGTTGAGATCTGAATAGCCCTGTGCTGATGTAAATGAAGAAGGAAGCCTGTATGAAAAGTAGCGTGAGCTTTTGCATATGCATCAATGCAGATCAAAGGCTTGTCAGGGGTCATGCATTTACATAGAGATAGTGATGCTATGGGAACCTGGGAACCTGGCAACCCGGCGCTCAGTCCATTTATGAATAGAGAGCCCTGACCGGGTCCTTCAGCGCCATTAGAAAAGAAGTCAAGGAAGTTTATTTGGCCACTCGCCCCATCTGAGGGGAAATGATGTTCTTCAGAGTTTGGTTATAGGTACCTTTGAAAGAAAAGACAACGTTTTGGTAAGAGATGATGGCTTCCTGGATCATTTGTGTGTTGTGGCTAAATTGATGAAATGATGTGTCTCTGATTGTATGATATGGTTCAAATGTTTATAGAGATTTCGTTTTTCTTTTCATTTCTCACAGGAAGACTGCAAAAAGTAAAGCTTTCTCTGCTGTCCAGTCAAAGGGTAAGACCGCTGTACAAATGACTAAAATGTTTAAAACGTGTTATCTGGTGTTAAATGCAGCTGCCAGCACATTGTGCGGATATGTCTTTATTTTTAATTCTTACGATCCACATTAAGATACACTACTACTTGTGTACTGTTTACTGTACTGCCTACATTTTGTGAATACACTACTAGTAAAAAGTTTGGAATAATTACATTGTTTAAATGTTTTTGAAATGACTGCATTTATTGAATCATTAATACAGTAAAAACAGTAATATTGTGAAATATTACTAAAATTTAAAGTAGATGTTCATTATTTTGAATGTGTTATAAAATGTAATGTATTCCTGTGATGGTAAAGCTGAATTTTCAGCAGCTATTTCTCTTTAATGTCAGAAAACATTATTAATAATGTTTTTTTTATTAATAACAATATTGAAAACAGTTTTTGCTGCTTTGATATTTTTTGTGGATACCGTGATTCTTTTATTTCAGAATTCTTTAATGAGTAGTTAAGTTCAAATGAACAGAATTTATTTGAAATAGAAATCTTTTGTTGCATTATAAATGTCTTTACCATCACCGTTGATCAATTTAATGCATCATTTCATTAATTAAAGTATTAATTAAAATAAAAATATGAAGCAGGACAACTTTTTTTCAACATCGATGATAATAAGAAATGTTTCTTGAGCAGCAAATCAGCATATCAGAATGATTTCTGAAGGATCATGTGACACTGAAGACTGGAGTAATGATGCAGAAAAATCAGCTTTGATCACAGAAATAAATTACATTTTAAAATAGATTACGATAGAAAACAGACATTTTAAATTATAATAATATTTAACAATATTACTGTATTTTTGATCAAATATATAAAGCCTTAGTGAGCATTAGAGACTTCTTTCAAAAACATTGAAACAAATCTTAGTAGTCTGTGTCCTGTTACTATGTGTGTTACCTGTATTTTGTACAACCCCCCAACACCCAAAAGTGTTTTTATTTTATTTTTTTTTTTCTTTCTCTGGAATTATTTTATTTTATATATTTGTTTTATTTTTATCATTTTATATCATGTTCATGGGCAAATTCATCTCTGCCTCCTTACTCCAACAGATGTTAATGGTGTACGTATATATTTTTGCTTGCAGCATTTTGGGGAGAATCAGATGACAGCAATTCTGAGATCGAAATGGCCTTGCGTCCTCAGTCCCGCAACACCAGCAGCCATGACTTTGATGATTTTTATGATTAACGTTTCTCTTTTGTGAGTTCACAGTGTTGTTTTTTTTTTTTTTTTTTTTTTCAATGAGCAGTTAATATGTTTGAAAGAGATGCCTTTATACGATCGCAAAACAAACAAAAATCTTCACTGAGGAATGAGTGCGACATTCCACGAAAACAAAAAGAGCCATCCTCTTTATTGTGGCCAAAGACTGTGAAGGGTTTTCAAAACATGTCGGTGTTAACCCTGCTTGAATCTCTTTAGCTGAACAACACTTGGACCTGGTTGAAATAGATTAAACTTGGTTTTTAAAGTGATTCCTTTGCACTGTGTTGAATATTACGCATTTTAGATGCTGCAGGTACCTGGCGGTGAGTTGGAGTGGAATGCTCTGAGTCAACTCCTATGAAAAGCCAGTGCACAATGGCCACTCTGCATGCTGCTGAAACACCTTTGAACTCACTCAAGTACCCCTGGCCCATTTAGGAGGACAAAATGCGTTGTTCTCATCTCAATATAGAAACAAACGCTCTCTGTATTTGTGGTGGTAGAAAAGCGATTTCGTCAGCCGAACGCGACGTGAGCGTCTCTCCGACCGACGATATGCGCGCTGCAAAGTCCACTTCAGGATTCGTCTGTTTTGCAAAGGTGCGCTCATTTTTATGCTCTCTGGCTGATTCTTGGGGGATGTCAAGTTAGTTTTTATACATTTTGCATCATAGACACAGTCCTCTGTGTTACTGTACAAAGCATGTGACGCGCTGGTTTCGATTCATTGTTATAATATGCCCCTCTAATGGCTATTTTTAGACTCCACGTGATAGTTAAAATTACAGATAATTATGATTAGGCATTGAAAAGAGCACTGATCAAACACAGCAATATCATTACAGTAATAACGGTTATTTTTCCAAAACAGCCAATCAGTGATAACGACTGTAACCCTTTTTCTAATGGACCTGAAAATAACATTGGAAACTAAAATTGCTGTGCACGGATTTCCAGAACTGTTTCCCAGCCGTCAATAATCTACATCGCCCGTGACAGGGGATTGTCATTTTGTCTGTGACTCCTGGTTCATTTGGTTTCATCATATTTAACATGCACGGAGGCATGTTATCCTGTAATGATACAAAACCTGCAGCATTCTATCCATCAGTATGATTCCATTAGTTGGCTTTTAAGTAACTTTATGAGGCCGAACCTGCTAGAGTAGGACTCCACACTCATTAGCTGTAATGGCTGCAGCCAGCCTTGACCCGCACGCGTCGAAACGCGCCTGCATAATTTGGAGATTGCTAAAAAGCTCCCCTCACATAATATCTGTGTTAAGGATCATGTCAACAGATACTTGTGTGATGGAGGAAGCTCTGTGAGAGAGTTACGTTGCGCCGGCCCGTAACAACGGCATAAACACTTTTTAAAGGAACCGCCTTCCGAGCGCTACGGCCCACGGACGTGCTAAAAAAATAAATAAATAAATACATAAAAAGTCGAACCCAGAGTGCGACTTGAAAATGATGTCGCATTAAAACAGAGAAAATGTTTTGCTTTTGATTTATTTTGCAAAAATGTGTGTACGACGCCACTTTATAAGCGTGCACGATGCTCTCCCAGCAGGGAAGGTCATTAAAGCATTTCGATTCAGAGACATTCTCCATTTAAATCATCTGTTCAATGGTGTATAGTGCCTGATTTCAAGGCTCAGTTAGGATGATCTCCATTCATCAGATGAATAAAATCAGTTCGATCTACATGTTTTTTTTATTAAGAAGAAAGTCTGTTTTTGTCTAGCTGTTATCAGTATTATGCATGGTACATGTGCATCATCATGTCACGCGGTACATTCCAAAGACACTTTTATTAGGGATGAGCGGATCGATCCTTAAGTATCGATACTTTCGATACTGATGTTGTATCGAAAGGATCGCTCCTCACATAAAAAATATCGATTCTAAAGTGCATTTTTTAACCATAAATTCATTTATTTATTTATCAAGAAATTCGGTGCATAAAATAAGCTTCTAAGTGGAAAAATAGACTATATTAGCGAATAACTGTTGGATAGAACTATTTCTCCTGCTCATCAGAACACATGCAAATGCTGAAAGACAGAACCAACCAATCACAGACAGCGTTCGCTGCTGACGCATGGCTCACAGCGCTTGTTCAAATAGGGCTGCGTTTCCCAAAAGCATCAGAAGCATAAGTAGATCTTAAGAAACCATTGCCACATTATTACATTACATTACATAACATTGTTACTATATATGAAATTAAATCTAAAAAATGCATCACAGTTTCCACACAAATATGAAGCAGCAATAATCAGAAATGTTTCTTGAGCAGCAAATGATATTAGAATTATTTCTGAAGGATCATGTGACATTTAAGACTGGAATAAGTTGGACTGCAGTTTTTACTGTATTTTTGTTCAAATAAATGCAGCCTTAGTGAGCATGAGACTTAATATTTAACTTTGTGCAAGTAAATTTATTTAAACTGGTTTTTAAAAGTTCAAATGGATTGTGTTATGTTCTGTAATTGCTGTTAGTAAATCTGTCAGGAAAAAACAAAAAAAAATCCTAAAGATTCACCTTAAGGGTACAACAGCCTGGCAGCCTTTTACAAAAATTAACCATGGTTTTATTACAGTAACCACAGTTTACCACAGTATTTGTAGGAAAACTGCAGCAACCACAAATTTACCATGGTAATAATAATACATTTTAATACCATGTTTAATTTTCATGAGGTACCCTCAAAGGTGCACCTTTGTAACTTATCTACCCTTAAAGCATTCATACTTGTATGGTACTAATATGCTCCCTTTTAAGGGTATAGTTGCACCTTTGAGGTTACTGCCCCTGTAAAGGGCTAAAATACAATTATTGTATTTTTTTTATTTCTGACAGTGTAAACAAAAAAAGGCCTATGAAATGTTAAAAATACATTGCTTTAAAATCTAATATTAAGTGAGTATAATTACTGATTATATTCTTTTAATAATTTAAAAGATCAGTTTAGTTTAGAGGCATTGGTATCGATATTGATGATACTGGGCTTGAAAATATAGGTATCGGATCGAAAATAAGAGGTATCGCCCATCCCTAACTTTTATACTCATACCCTACAAAACTGATTTATTTTTTTCAAATCTATGTTATGATGATGATGTTATTATTATATAACAATAATAATTTAGTAGTAATTGAAAATGTTTGTGCGGCTTAATTAAGTGTGGAGTTTTTATAAATGTCTTTACTGCCACTTTGATTCATTTAATGCATCGTTGCTGAATAAAAGTATCCTTCAAAAAAAAAAAACATTATTTTGTCATATATTAATTTAGCTTTAAATGTTGAGATGATTTTTGGTCAAGGTCTCAGTTATCATAATTAAACATTTTTCTTCAGTTCACTGTAAACTGTCATCATGTGTTTAATGGAGACTTTGTTAGAAGGTTGAATCCAAGATGGATAAGTGGTTAAATTGTTCATGTCATTGGGCACCAAAGCTAAACTTGTTTTTTGGCATTGAATGATATGCAGCGATGGCCAGACATGTCTGTTTTTGTTTCAGGAACAATCTCAGACAATAAAAGAATGGAAGACCTAGATGAAAGCAAGTAGGGAAGTTAAACACTCTCATTAACAATGATATGCCAGCATTGTGCTATTTGCATATCGCGTGTTTGTGTAATTTATTCACGCTTATTCGACAAGTTGAAGTTTCAAGTGTGTCCCTTCCACTCTCCCCCTATCCACTTTTATTTTTATCAGGGAATAATGATTTAAAACAAGGTCATTTGATCTTCTGTTTCAATAGACCTTAATGAAATATTCATTTACTCGCCTGTGGTTTCTCTGACAGCGTTTCTGAGGATGTTCAACGAAGACACAAAGGCCGTGCTTTTCATCATTCAAGCCCATGTTTCACGTTTTGATTCATACAGATATAGATAATTAAACCTCCTTTTGCTTGGAAATATACAGTTTACCTGGTTTTGTTGGGTGTCCATGCAAAAGCCATTTTATAATATGCAAATAGGACTTGTGGGTTGGGGGAATGTGGGCTGTGCACGGTATTGAGGTGTTTTCTTGTAAAGACTAAATGTACTGCAGTGTTTTAGGTGAAAAACACTTCTGCATGAACAATCTTTAGTGCAATATGAATGTCATCGCCTCAATGAAATCACTTTGCATCAGACAGTAGTCTGATTTCTTGAACCATGTTGTATATTGTGGCATGTTTCTACTGTATATCAGCCTTTCTGTGATGCGCCTCCATTTTCCAATGTGCACATACTGTACAGGTCAATTTATGCAAATCAAACCCATGACCTTGGCATTGCTTTTGCCAGACTAAGGCATAGTGTCAGTTTTAAACATTCCAAAATATTTCAGTATTTATTGTTTCTTTATATTTTAAAGTTTTTTTAATGGCTTAGGATACTATTTCCACAAGAGGTTTTTTGAAACCTTTCATACAAAAATCCACAGATCACACTTGTTACATAGATTGTCGTTCATTCAAAACCTGCTTTGTGCTTTTTAGGGTCTTACATGTGTCCTTTCACAATGCAAGAGACTTGTTTGAAATCGTCCTTAGAGGTGCTGAATGAAAACTGTCAGAATTTACATCAGATTAGATAATACACATACATTGTCTCAGCAAATCGATATAAATTTCACAATGCTTGTATTATCTGTTCACTCTGTAAGCAAAAGGAAAAATTAATGAAGACAATTGTAACAACAGAATACACTATACTAGTGATACTGTAAATGTTGCTTTAAGCACTGTTGTATAATGCAATAGCCTGCATCCTACAGGTTTTCATGACAAAATGTTCTGTCTATATGACTGAATTGATAGCTGACCTTTGGGTGAGTTACACTAATTTTGCTACCTTTGGTTATCATGTAGCATACTGTGAAATGACTCCTCTTCCTCTCTTGCTTGAATGTACATTTTGAACATTTGTGGTTACCATATGAGATACCATAACACATATTCATTATGTCTGAGTGCCCTATTTTGACCATTTAATGAATACATACAAAATAATCAAACCAGTTTAAAAATTATAAGTATACCAAACAATTTGTTGATCGACCTTTAAAATCAGATTATTTAATCTTATTTATTTATTTATCTTTTTTAATCTAATTGATCTTATTGTCAATAAATTAATGGAGAAGAGATGTAAATGAATAGTTTTACTTTATCTGTATTAACTTAACTTATCTACATTAACTGAACTAAAGTATACATTAGTGTAAAATAAAAAATAATAAGAAGAAAAATCTGTGAAATTTAAGGTAAAAAAAAAAAAAAAACGCATCTGTGGTTGCCAGAAATTTACCATAAAAATGATTGCAACATTTTAGCTTTTAAATTTTTACCTTGCATTGACAGTTATGATACAATGTTCATATACCATCCTATCGAAGTACTAATCTGTTTTGTACCATTATAATACACTGGCAGTTACCAAAATCAGGTGGTGATGAGAAAGTCATTTGATGGGACAAAAGTAGCCTTCCCCCAAGCTGATGATGTAAATACTAATATATCAAAGTTGCTCAGTGTTATACACACAAATAAATGCTTTCTTGGTAACACACGTGGCACTAAAATAATTAAATAAACATTAACTTAACAACATTAGATGCAACATAAAATCCTAGTGTACATAAATAATAATAATAATAAAAAAAAAATCAAATGTGGAGTGTAATGCAGGAAATTCTGGGAATGTCAGTTTACATTTTTCACTGTAAATTATACAATGATGTTCTTTTTCATTTCCAAAAACTGCAAATATAACCATATTTTAATGTAAAGTTAAAAAAATAGTTTGCTCTAATACAGTTATTCCCTGAAACTTACTGTTGAGCTATAAACAGTTTTAACTTTTATAGCAATATTACTTTTTCCCCCATTAAAAACTCAATCACTTTTTACAGTAGTATGTATAGATAGATGTATGTATTTTGAGTCTTGTACTAAGTTATTTGAACATTTTGATTAACATTGAATGTCCATGGCTTTCTCACCAAATTTTTGGTGACCAAAAGGATACATGCCTTACTGGCCCCACAGCTGCATGTTCTATGACCAAAACATTCATATGAGGCTCCTGTAAAAATGAATTTCTGTACACAAAGAATGTCTGATGTACTATTGCATGGAGGCTGTGTATATACAACAGTAATCTGTAATGCTAGACTTCAACGCTCAAGGTGAGCTAAGCAACGTATAGATGAGAGCACACAGCATCGTTGGCAAGAGAACCCTCAGCATCGCTCTACACCATTGGGCCCTTCCATCTAATGCACAAAATCAAATTATAATTAACCACATTTAAGTTGGAGCAGCAAGTCCCTCCTTATAGGTTTCCTGTGATCTCTGCCTCTTTTTTCCGCTTCATGCCCATGGAGTAATTAATATGGTAAGACATCATGTTCGGTGAATTCCTTTGAGATGGGTTTGCGAAAGCTGTTAAAGCCGAGAGGCTGAATTAGTATTCATGCAGATTTTCTCGCTACTAGTCCCCTCTCCCATTGGGACCGAGGGCTAGATTGGGTAGACAGACAACGTTCATCCTTGATTATGTGAGTGGAATGCCGCCCGGCTGCATGAGGGGAGCAGGAAAAGGGCCGTTCCTTGGGCAGCAAATCAATTTCTGTGATCTGCTAAATGGAACAACAACAGTGTGATACTTTAACCCCACACATCAGGGCACGGAAATAAATAAATAAAGGTGCACGCTGAGTTAGGATGATTACTGGCCATTACCTATAGTATAGTCTGGGTTTCTCCATCAGTTACCAACCATTTAGGGTGAAATTTTACATATGCCATGATTGTGACAGTGGCATTAATGTACTGGTCATATCTTAATTAGCGTGAACTCTCAATTAGCGTGAACAGCCAGCCAGGTTTTGTTTTGGTAATAACTGGCGCTGAATATACTTTTTCCCGGACAACCAATGAGTGCCACCATGATGGATTCTAACTTCCGTTGAACTGTTCCAGTGTCCATAGGAAACCATGTTAATACTGGGCAAAAAAAAAAACAAAAAATCGTAAATATTTAAAGGGGTCATAGAAAACGATTTCACCTTCTTAACTTTAGTTAGTGTGTAATGTGACTGTTTGAGCATAAACAACATCTGCAAAGTTGCAAAAATATAGCTCTCTGTGCTGCACATTTTATGGAGGACAGCTTCCTCAATCTATGTGAGTTCAAAAGAACTCAATCAAAAGATAACATAAACAGCAGTAGCATTTACAAATAACAGCGTATCTAAAAAAAATTATGAGACAACTACAAAAAAATTAATAAAAATACCATTATTCAATGTCCTGTAAGAGTCGTGCTTGCATAGGTTTTGCTGGATCCTCTTCAATAATACTCTCTGGGTCTGACTTTGGTTTAGATTGATAAGGCATTATTGAAGCCATTGTTTACAATACACCGTGCATGCAACTACCCATTATGGTAAGAGGCATGACATTTCCGGACAATGTGCACTAGCGAATCACAACACACTGGGCCAGCTAACCAATCTAGGCACATTGCGAATTTCTGAGCGAGGAACCAGGAAGTTAACAAACCTTTTTTAAGAAGAACAGAAAAGCAGTGTAGATAAAATATGTGAAAAATAATGTGATTTTTTTTTTTAAAAACAAAGCATTACTGTGCACCCCATAAACACAATCAAGCCTTCAAAAAAAAGCTGGTAGACCACCCCTTAAAAAGAAACTTAAGGAGAAAAAAAGTGGACAAAAGGTGTCAAAAACTTGTGTGTAGGATATTAACTCCCACCTGTTATCAATGTAGTTAGCCTCGGACCGCTTCATGTCATCTACCCACTCATTAAACTTTGACAGGTGAGACGATGCCAAAAGACAGCCATTGCAAGTGTCGGCACTACATTCGTAAAAAATAAAAAGTTTGTTAAAGGTTGTGTGAAAAACCTTTAACATCCATGGAATCTTTCCATTCCACAAAAGGTTCTTTATAGTGGAAAAATGTTCTTTAAAATATTCTTAACACTTAAGAATACATTATGGCATCAATGTAAATCCCCCTTTTGGAACCTTTATTTTTATGGCCATTTTCATAGGTTTGCCATTCCATTATCAGCTAGGAAAACAGGCTAATTTGACTAGTCGCACCGGAAATGTACAACAGTTTTCTGGTATGATTTAGGCAAAACTTCCATGTTCAGGAAAACGTGTTGTTGAGATACTGTGTTGCACATTTATCGCTCAGCCACTGTTCTCATCTGTTCCTTGTTCAGCTTAAATGTGTCATTTGCTGCACGTGCATTCCATTGAATAGTTTTGAAGATGTTGCCAACAGCTATTTGAGGGCCTTATGCTTTCTTTGCTCTGAATCTGTCGTGCGCCGTTTGCTACCTGCTCTCGTCCAAGGGTGACCCTGCCCTCTTGTTAAGTAGCCCAGATTGTGAGCTTTGACTTCCCATTGGATAATTAACCCAAAGCTGAGTCTTATCACAGCTGTCTAGCAATCTGGCACGAGGTAATTCACTGCTCCCTGAATGCAGGGCCAAAGCACTGGCACCTTATGCTCTGTGATTGAAGACAATCTCCTGAGATGAACAGAATTAATCATCACAGATAAAGGAGAACTAGGTTTTCTTGTGTCTCTTTGGCTTCTTCAACTATTGACTTTCCACTCCGCAGCTTTGCACGCAAACAGCGTCGAGGGCTCAAAAGGGGTCACCTCTCGCATTCATCCGTCGCTCGCGTCCTATATGTGGATGTGCTGTGTTTTTAACCTCTGCACATCAAGCATTCAGGCACAGTTCATAACCTGCCGTTACATCTGTAGCGTTTCACTTCATCCTTCTTTGTCTGTCCTACCACAGAGAATACAAATGTTTATAGACTGAAGGGTGCAGACTCCATCTGGGAAAGCAGAAGTCACATTACGGTAATCTCTGCCTGGATTAAATCTGTTGTTCATGGAGATGTTAACAAAGGTGATAAAACAAGATTAGCCAAGACACACAGAGCGGGGATTGTGGAGTGAGTTCTTATTAGCATGCACTGTGCTCTGGAGAGAGAGCACGCTCAACTCTCCTCACGGGGGGAACAGGGTTCAGCCATTAGCATGAATAGGAAATGCTAATTTAAAGCCTCAGACACCTGCTCCTCAGCAGCGGTCCTAGCTATGCACGGTGACAGATTCTAGCTACTGGCATAAATATATATATGCAGGACCACCGTTGGGGAAATTTCTTTGAGACGGTTGCTTCCCAAGCTGGCTAACCATCATTTGAAAAAGATGTTCCATCTTTTGGAAAGTAGCTACTTACTAACAAGGACAGGCTACTAATCCAAAGTAGCAAGTGAAGTTAAAGGAAAACGCCACAGTTTTTCCATATTCCAATATGTTTTTCCCTCAGCTTAGACGAGTTGATACGTACCTCTCCCGTCTCAGTGTGTGCACTTAATCGCTCTAGCGCGTGGCGCCACTATGCTAGCGTTTAGCTTAGCACCATTCATTCCTTAGGATCCAAACAGGGATGAATTTAGAAGCTACCAAACACTTCCATGTTTTCCCTATTTAAAGACGGTTACATGAGTAGTTACACGAGTAAGTATGGTGACACAAAATAAACAGTGGCGATTTTCTAAGCGGATAAAAATGATAACTATAATGTATGGCGGAAGAGTACTTCGCAGCACTTCGCCTTCGCGCAGTAATATTGGCTCTATTGATGGAAGTTAGAGGGAGAGGGGGAGTTTTCAGGAGTGATGATATTACTGCGCCGAGGTCGAAGTGCTGCGAAGTACTCTTCCGCTATACATTATAGTTATCATTTTTTATCTGCTTAGAAAATTGCCCCGTTTTATTTTGTGTCACCATACTTACTCGTGTAACTACTCATGTAACCGTCTTTAAATATGGAAAACATGGAAGTGTTTGGTAGCTTCTAAATTCATCCCTGTTTGGATCCTAAGGAATGAATGGTGCTAAGCTAAACGCTAGCATAGTGGCGCCGCGCGCTAGAGCGATTAAGTGCACGCACTGAGACGGGAGAAGTACGTATCAACTCGTCTAAGCTGAGGGAAAAACATATTGGAATATGGAAAAACGGTGGGGTTTTCCTTTAAGGAAACGGTTACACTTTATTTTAAGGTGTCCTTGTTACAGTGCAATTATACATTTAAGTACTGAGAAATATTAATTAACTACATGTATGTACATACTACTGTATATGCTTAGGATTAAAAAGATTTTGTTTCCTTGGTAACACTTTATTTTAAGGTGTCCATAATACAGAGTAATTACCTAATTAAGTACTTAGTAGTAGCCATTGTACTTACATGACACAAAATGTACTTACCATGGAACAGTCTGTACTTACAGTTTGTAATTATGTAGATGTAATAGGCAGCTACTGTTACACATGTAACAAACCGAGTCTGTTACCCAGCTACTTATGTAACCAAAAGATTGTTACATATGTGTTGCAGACTTCATACAATGTAATTATTATTGTAAATACACAGACAAGCTACTTAAAATAAAGTGTATCAAAATTGTGCTTGTGTACTTCATGTGTATCTATACTGTGCACCTTATCCAGCTGCACCTTAGTTTGATTTAACCCACCAGTACACAGCTTAAATACATGTAATACCTTTCTAATTACGTTAAAATTAAAGAATATTACACAAACATAAGCTACTTAAAATAAAGTGCATCAAGATTGTACTTAAGTGTACAAGTAGCTGTGTAACAGACTCGGCCTGTTACATGTGTAACAGTAACTGCCTATTACATCTACGTAATTACAAACTGTAAGTACAGGCTGTTCCATGGTAAGTACATTTTGTGTCATGTAAGTACAACGGCTACTATGAAGTACTCAATTAAGTAATATGACACCTTAAAATAAAGTGTTACCCAGACATCCCTATACTGTCAAATCTCTTAATTTCTTTGAACACTCGGACATGAGTCATTGCGGCAGTGATATATGTGCCAGACAACACTATATATATATATATATATATATATATATATATATATATATACACACATACACATACATACAGACATACATACATACATACATACATATAATATAGCTTTTTATTTTATATTGTCATATCACCCAGCGCTGAAGCTTGCTCTGTGGTAAAGCACTAATGCATCATTGACATATCGGTATGACTTTCTGTAAAGCTGTTTTTAAATAATACGTACTGTGGTATTGAGAAAAGCACTATGCAAATAAATGTTTTTGATTGTCGCCTAAGATTGTACAGTTGTAAAACTCAATACTTGACGTGAAAACCTAACATTTGTCACACTGCATCACTATTGCTGGAAAAAGTATTACTGGAAAAGCTATACAATTTTGAAAACAGCGGAGCTACTATCATGCTACTAAAAAGTTAGAACTTCCCCAAATTGCATGGGAATCAGTGTGTAGCTTGTTAACTGCAATAGGAATATGGTAAACAATACATTTGGATTACCTTGCCTACACTAAAAATATTCCTCAGTACATTGTTATTATAGTATTTCTTTATGCATACTGTACTACAGCTGTAAGGTTTGAATATGCAAGCTAGAATCTTAAATAGCCAAATTCCCACAAAGAGGAGTAAACACACCAGAAAGCCTTCCAGTGTTTACTGAAATTCATATAGTGCTTATAAGGCATTCTTTTGAAAATCCACCTGGAATATTGATGTGCCCCAAACTTTGAAACCACCATATGATGTCCCTTTGAAGCAAAATAAACTGACTTATGGTATGTGAAGAGAAGGGAATGGTTGAGGAAGCATAATGTTGTACACTGTACTTGAGATGGGAAACAAGTGCTCTCAAGTTTCACTGCTTTCCTTGTACTTAGAGGCCACCAATGTTGAATCTGTGTTATTGTGGATATGTCACATACTTTGAATGAGACGCAAGCACTATCAGTTTCCTTACAAAGGATCCACATCGTCGTACTCGAATCAAATAAATCTCAACACTTGACTGATGCAGTGAAGGTATGGTTTGGAGGAGGAACACTGCTGCTGATCATGCAATCAGCAATGATGCATTTCAGTTTATGATCACAACCCTTGAGCAAGTCACCATTTTTTTGTTATCACAGAAATGCATTCCATGTAAAACAGCATATGAATGACAGCACCTCACTGGCCTAGGTGCAAAATGTTCCCACAAAATGTGAATCCATATTTAACTTAGCAAATTATTCATTTAATGTGGCTGATCAGGTTCAGTTTTTATTGAAGTTAGGGGAACCTGAAACCAGCAAAAGATGCTCAAATTCGTCAAAAATATCTTTCACCTTGTATTCAACTCAACACCGAGCAGAAGCAAGGCCACACATTTTCGATTCACAGCGTATGATTGAAATAGGTCGGCTGCCCTAAAGTGCAGCGTTTTGAAGCATTTCTTTTACGACCACCACTGGATAGCTGCTTGTGTGGTTTGTTTCGCTTGCCAGCGATAAAATTGGGAATGCCTAGTCCTCGAATGAGAGTGTCTTTCTGTTCATACACACATTTCTGTCTTTTATTAATGATGGACTCGTACAAGAGCAGTGAAAACATGCTATTCAGCTGATGATAAAAGACCGTCAAGCGATGCCGAAGCGAAAAGAAGGCCAAGTCGCATTCATGCGGTTGAAGCACTGACTGTCTACTGTTCAGGTCTCTACATAATGTAGGATTAAAGCCTTTCAGCTGCAAGCATTCTCTATAAACTCATTTCAGAATTTAATGTGACCCCTAATCTTTAAAACTCATTTGTTTCCAGTTTGCCAAACTGTTTTTCGCCCATGTTCCTTGTTGAGCTTGACTCCGAAAGAAAAGGTCATTCATGGAGGGCAAAATCTCCCTTTGATCAACTTTAGTATCTTATTTTTATGTAGGATCTCAGTTGGATTGCAGCATCACTGTTAGTAAATAATATTTTGTTCATGAGGTTAAAATAACTGTAAAGTAACTCTGTGTGGCACCTTTTCTTTTTTCAGCACTGTCTCGTGGTCTTTGAAAAATTCTTATAACTTAAAATGGAAATTTGAGTACCAGTATTAGTCAAGGTGCAGCATGTGTGGTGTTTTTTTTTTCTCAGTCTGCTAGAGTTATCAATTTATCAAAAGTTATCAAAAATGACCAAACCCCACGTTGGAGCAGTATATCCTAATTTTATCAGGGGAAAAACGGGGCGAGATTCCATTCGCTGTCTAAATGGCCATTATCTGAATATAACACTTGTCCAGCAGGCAAATGGGCCTCGGTAGGGGTTTAAGCGCTGTAATGTCGGTGAAGACTCTGGAAGGGCAATGCGGTCAATCAAAGGCCACCTAACATCTCTCAGCCCCGGTGTTGGGTGTTCCTCTCCGTAATTCTCTGATTTGACTTTGATGTGCCAATTTGCTGCTGATGAATAATTGTCTGGTTTGCTGATAACTTGTGGGAGTCAAGAGCATTCTGGTGGCACTTAATGCAAATGAGATATTTGGGTTCGGCAAATCAGGACCGTGTCCCCTGCATGTCTGCCATGTGATTCGGTGGATAAACTTACCAATTAGTGGTGTTTGAAGAAGCTATTTTTGATTAGAGCAATCAGTAAACAGCACAGCCTCTCTGTGATTGTCCTTGTGATTAGATGAGTTGTCACTTGAGAAGTTGTTGGGGATTTTAATGTATGGCCTTATAGTCCTGGAAAGTACAGTAATTACCTGATCTGTTTTCTGCAGCACAGCACTCAGAATAAAATGTGGTCGCTTGAAAAATTCTGACCAGCTCATTTCTCCTATTTTGGAGGAGCACGGTAATTGAAGCGCAGTTAAAGTAGCCAGTATTGGAGATGTGAAATTCTGCATTTTCCTTGGAAGAAATTGTGGCACATCAGTTAGAAACAACCCATGATTCCACATGACTACATTTCTGCAAAACCTGAAATAAATTGTTTCGGGTACAATTCCCTGCACTTTTCAGGTGAACATTTACAAGAGGCGCCATAAGCAATATATATTTTTTCCTCCGTTTCATTGCATGAAACATGTTTATGGAATTTTTAAAGTGAAATGTACAGTGACTGGCTCTAAAAAACTTTCTCTGAAAAAGTATAAATGTAAATGTGGCAACATTTTATTAATGCACATATCACGGCAGTTCAGAAATTAAATGTGCAGTGAATGATTAATGCTGTCTCACATTTGAATTGAACACCCCCTACAATAAACCCAACTGATAGTGTGAGGAAAAACTAACGTGAGATAAAAGCTCATTTGGTGACATAACCATGCCGTTTTAGCTTCTTGCTACAAGTCTATTATCGTGACTCGTGTTTCACGGGACTTCACGGGTAATGAACAAGTGAACTAGTGAACAAGTAAGTTTACTACTTTAGAAAAGTCATGCATGTGGACCAGGTTATGATGCAAACGTATTAGTTTACAAATCACGCATTTTCTAAAAGTGTTTTGAGGTAAAAAAAAAAAAAAATTAAAAATAGTATTGTGCAAGGAACCACACAAATATAAGTCTTTATTAATTGATAAGCTGCTCCGTAATCATAATCTGTCTGGAAAGGAACCAAAGTTGTTGGTGTTTTTCTACCACTAGTGTTCATTTCAGCTGGAAACTGCAGTGCAATGTATGTAGCCCTATAGGTGCGTTTTTGCAGCTTTGAATCACATACTTCAAATGAGCCTGGTTTGTTTAGGAAAGATGATTGCAATTAGCCTATTAGCAAATGCAAGTCCAGCCATGTCAGTTTTTTTTATGGAAATGATCCGTGAAATTATCTTCCATAGTATCTCAAATTGCTTCTGGGGAATATGTCCGTGGAAAATCGAAATCCTGATGATGCCCAAAGTAGCGATTGATCAGGAAAAAAACATCCCATTCTTAATATAGAATCTAATTATTAGGATGTACACATCTTAGCAGGCACTTGTGGCTTAATCAATACTACTAGAGTGTGTCCATCTCTTGCGAAAGTAGAGGAGAAAGATCAGGAGCACACATTCAGGATTAGGCCTGATTAGGACGGGTTTAATGTGCTGTGTAATGATTAGGGGACTGGCCGAGCTCGGCTAATTAACCATTAAGTGTGGCTAGACCGAGGATTTGTGGAAAACCTGTGTTGCATGTCATCTTTGTTTCCCCTATCATCACTGACCCCCCAGCAAAAGTGAATGCAGCTAAAACTTTCTCTTTGAGTGTGCCGGTCCCCCCCGTGGAGCGGGTTGAATGCGTCTGAGCCTAACCTCTGTGACCAGCTGCTTAAATCAGGGCAAGCAAACACTCCAGCGTCTGCTGTGGCCAAGAGGCTAGCCAGCTGTAGCGCACCTTTGTTTCATGCACTTCCTGGCCTAATTGGCTTTATTTGCATAATGTACATGGGTCATGTGCATTATATTATTATGCGGGTTATAGATAAACGCAGGAAGGAATGGATCTGAAATGCGATGCAAGATGCACAGATACATTTACATACAATCAGGCGGACACTGTCTGATAATAACTGACGAATAGTTTGGTAAAAGTAGCCAGAAAGAGTTGGAAAGCGTGCCACTGTGAGTGCACTGCAGGAGCCTCGAAGAGAAATCTTAATTTCTTTCAGTCCCCAGCACAATCCTGTGTTAGCCAGGTCTCAGTGTTTGACATCCCGGGTGACTTAGGAGGAGGAGCAGGGGACAGAACGCGGGATTTGGGGTGTAATCCTGTTTGTCATCTGGGGCACATGGACTGCCAGCTATTGATTCCCAGCAACTGTCTAGAAATTTATTAAGGGGAACAACAGGCATCTAATTGTAATGCCCTCTTTGGAGTGGTGCGTCTTTTGATGAATGGTGAAGAGTAGACAGGTTGTTGCAAGATGATAATTGGAAAGAGAGTGGGTGGTCCTGCGCTGCTTATTGGCCTTGTGTACGCAGCATATAGGCCTGTCTTGCTGTTTGTACGAGGGGATTTCACACAATAACAAATGTGCCAACATTCTTAGGTTCATCTCCACTTAATGAAGCAAGCAGTGGTCTTTTAATTTGTTAGACTTAATTAAACTTGATTAAGCTTATTAGTGGACACAGGCCATGTTCAAACAGATAAACATTGTCTTTAAATGAATTAACCATGTTCCCAGAGTGATGGACTACCCCACATGGGTTAAGAGATGCTTGTTTTGTGTACATGTAAATTTGTAAATTTACACTGATATGTATCATATTGTACTTTTTTCTTACATTTTTTTTTCTTTCAAGGTGAAAAATCTGATTGTTTTCACATGAAACATTAAATTGCACCTTTAGGGGTGTGACAGCTTGTCACTAAGGCAGTACCCTTAAAAAGACGTCTTTTGTACCTTATTTACCCCTGCAAACTTCTGGGTAGTACTTAAAGGGTATATATTACTGCTCTAAGGTACTAATATGCAGCTTTTAGGAGTAAATAAGGTGCAAAGTTGTCCCTTTAACCATATAAAAGCCTACTGTGTCATATAAGGCCTCTAAATGATCAACGATCAAAACTTTGCTTAAAGACCTGTTGCCCATAATCTACCACATGCCTTCTTCTGACTGATAGTTTATCATTTTTTCAGCAAGTAAAAAACTTTTAGTATAATTGTAAAAACGCTCCCCTTCAAGTCGTGCTTCACATGTCTTTTTGCTGTGAAAGTAAACAAATAATAACTTTTATACTGTTAGTATATTTCAAAATTAACACCTGCTGGGCTTGATTATATCATAAAAAGTAGTATACTAGTAAAACTAGTACTTAGTATATATAGTATATTTAGTAATAACTACATAGTAATAACTATAACTTAGTAATAACTACAGAGCTTTGATCATAAAACTAAGCATTTAAATATCATCTTAATGAGCCATAATAGAGTGACTGAAATTAAATAATTATATGGAAGTATCGGCTGTACTGTTATAAAGATCTCAATGATTTACATTATAAGCTATCTTAATTTAATCTTACTTTTTAGTCAAATAAATAACAGTATTTACTCTAAGTTGCATAATTTGCTCAGTTTGGACCTCTGAATAAAACTGAATAAAACAATGTTTTTCGATAAACTGTTCCATTCCTTTTTGTTTTTTTGTTTTTTGTTTTTTTTTGACTATTGATTCATATGTTATCATAAGATCATAAGAGTACAGCCTCAGCCTCAATTTTTTCTAACAGTGTGTTATAATTAAATTATGAATATAATGAAGCTTTCTTGGGGGTTTACCTTTGTTATTTTTATATTTATTTATTTATTTTTCAAGAAACGCACTAACCTTGACACACAACCATGAAAGTCTTCTCCATGATATAATTTCATGTTTTATGATTTACCTTTCACTTTACAACAAAATGGCTTCCTGCATGTTAGTGAATCCACAATGACTTTGAGTTAGCGGATATTATTATTTTTAAATAAATTATATATATATGTGTATATATATATATATTTACATTTACGCATTTAGCAGACGCTTTTATCCAAAGCGACTTACAGTGCATTCAGGCTGTACATTTTTTATCAGCATGTGTGTTCCCTGGGAATTGAACCCATGACCTTTTGCGCTGCTAACGCAATGCTCTACCAATGAACCACAGAAACATATATATATATATATTATTTAACAGCCTAATTTTGAAATAAACTTTTAAAAAAGATAATTTCAGCCTTTTGATGATTACCATGTATATAAAACCATGTTTGCCATTATGCTCTACAAAAATAACATTAAAACATATTAATAATAGATGTGAAGTTATTTTTCTGTACAAACTGAACTTTGTGTTTCTAAATAAGTTAACTTCAGTTTCTCACAGAAAAAGTCCCACTGTCACGACATATGTTGGATCTCTGTTTTGAAAGTATATGTGCCAACCTGATCTCACCAGAAAATGTTACAATTTAATGAGGTTGAAACTTCACATGCATAGCCTACATACAGTTTGATTAGTAAGAAAATGCATGATTGTTCGAAACAAGCAAGAAGGTCCACCTGTTACACCTAACCATCAGTGAGGCTTAAGCAGCCACCAATTAGTCAAAAATGTAAAAATTTTCACATGCGCTCAGGTAGACAAATAAGTTACGTGCATCCAGCAGTGTTACACACATAATAGAGCAGGACGTAAACATATGCAACATCAATCCTCCCTTTCACACTTCTGAAGTGGTTGCACGCAAACAATTCATGCTATTGCATGCCTCCATTTGAACCACCATCCACCCCTGCCCTTATAAACAAACAAGGCCCAGTCTTGCAGCTGGCCATCGCCTTGGCAACTGTGGATTGGGAAGAAGCTGTGTGCTAGTTAGAAAGTGTAGCATTGTAAGAGTCTTGCAGGGACCTAGAATACTTCAGCACTTCACAATGTGGCCCATTCAACCCTGATTTGAATTTTAGGAGCCGAATACAAATCAGATACTCTCGGCTCTTGAGAATCCCATTGTCATCTGAAGCATTTTCATCAAGGCATACAAATTTTCACAATTGTCTCATTCAAAGCTCATGCTAAAGAAAGATCAGATGTGGATTAATGGGTGAGAATGGGGCAAACATTTCATTAATGATTTAGCATAGACAGAGTACTTTATAAACTGATATTTTTACATTGGAAATCAGCTGCTTGAATAGGCTGGATTTCCAGTAGCAATACTGCATAGTGCATTCATTCAGTAATAAATTAGTTATTAAACCAGTGAAATTTGATAACCGATTAAGTCGACAAGATCAGAATATTTTTATTATTTCAGCTGCATTCACATCTGCATCAGCACTCCTTGTACACAATTAAATATTTTGAAACTGAGTGGATATTCACAGAAACTATCAACTTCAATTCAATTAAAAGAAAAAAAAAAACATTACAAGGTCATAGTTGCGGTAATGCTGAACTAAAAGCCATCTTAAAAAAAAAAAAAAAAATTGGCAAATATCCAAATAAATTTTACGGCCTTCTAACATGAAATCACACTACCCTCAAACACTTTTGTGGTCCGTGGCCTTCTTTACTTTCTGGTGCCCAGTTTAGGCCTTCTGTCAAAATCTTTAAACCATCCAATTCCAATAGGGTCTATAATATCACATATATTAGATGTCTAAAGGTAAACAAATTTCTCTGGAGTGGTGTTTGCTGAAATTAATGAGGCATAACTAATGGCATACAGCCATAATGGCAGTGATGCTGAGACTGGCAGCTAGAGACAGACCAGCCATTGATTCTTGCTTTAGACCTCTTGAAGTACTAATCAGCTTCTTTGGTTGGGCTGCACAGGCTTCGGAAGCCTATTGTGGCTCTGTGTCACTCGAGGTCAGTAGTTATTAGTGGTGATTGAAAACAGTTTCTTTAACAACTTATAAGCAGCCTGAATAAGATGCATGGGGAACTTGGAAGAGGGATTACTGACCGGCCAGAGCCGCACAGCCAAGCATTGGGGGGAATGTGACATGGTTTGATAATAAGGGATACAAGTTTCTCTCTCCCTCACTCACTTTTTCATCTCTAATTTGCTTTCCCTCTCTCACGTAGTGAAATGAAACAGAATTCAGAGGGGTGAATCACCCGCACAATGCTGGTGGAATGTTATCCATAGCAACGAATTTAAACATTTTAAGACTACGAACACTTTCATTGTCTTGCCGTATATATACATCGATTCGATTCTATACTTCTCTGCGAAGGCAATGGCAAAAATTCACTGTCATTTGTTTAATTTCATGGAAACCCATTAGAGAGAGAATTGCTTTCCGAGTCCCTTGACCTTCTTGAAACATTTTTCATTGTGTTGGAGCATGTCTATTTGCCCACTATTTTCCCCCACTTTGAAATGGCTCAGATTAGGACAGTTTGCATTTTCTAGGAAGCAGTCTGCTTTGATACTGCAACGCTGAAGGTTTCTTATACTTGCATGGAAACAATGCCTCAACTTGCCCAACCAAGACTACACAACCCTGCACTACTGCGATATACCAGATAAATACCTTCTTTTCTGAACTTCACTCATGATGAGAAATGTGAATTGAGGTTTTGCTCTCAAAGAGAGGAGAGTGCCTTTATCCAAAGAATGCATTTCTCCACCTGAGATGTGAATATAAAAATTCTCAGTTAGTTATTCTGAGATTTAATCCATTGTCTTTTCTGTGCGCTGAAGTAAATATTCACAAAGCACCACATGAGTGTCTACTTTTATTTGGAAACACGTAACAGAGACAGAAGTGTGTGTGTGTGTGTGTGTGTGTGTGTGTGTGTGTCAGAGTGGGGGTAGGGCGTCACGCACATTCAAATACCATTTCTGAAGTATGTCAGAGCGCTTCACTGGTTTGTAAAAACCTCAGTCTGTATGATGTTTTTAGAAAATTAAGATTTTAAAACCATGCATGGGTAATAAAACTATATGCAGCATTAATTTAATATATAGAGAGAGAATGAGTGAGAAAATGTACAATGGAATTAGAATTTTAACGTATGTTTTATATTCAAAATAAACAGTCTAAATATTTGTTAATATACTTCTGTAAACTATTCCAGCAGTGTCACATTTGTTCCCACATAAACTGTAATACTGACGTCAGGCTGCCTATGCCAATTAGTGCTGTCCAGGTTGCTAGGTCACCATGGTCAATTGAAAGACACATCAATAGAACTTGAAAAGGTTTCTCTGCGATCAGACGTTCTGACATATTAAGTAGAATAATGGCCAGGGAAAATACAGACAAGGTCCTCCAGCTGGATTCAAATTACTCAGTGGTAAGAATTTGTTAAGATCCTGCAATTAGTGGGGAAAAATGGAGCTTCAAGAAATCTATGGCAGGATTGTGAAAAGCAATACTAAAATCTCTTGAATCTCTATGTTCTGCTTTCCTGACACTGAATAGATATTGAAAAGTATATTTTTCAATTTTCACTAAGCTTTTACTAGCTATATTATAAACAAAATATGCTTACACCCCTCTACTAAAACCCCATAATAAATAATATTACTGTTATCACACTTAATTTTTGGAATCGTTTTCATTTCAAATACAGCTTTCTTCATCACCACAACTACTTATTTGTTGAAACCTTCTGAAATGTACACAAAATTCTATTTTTATATTAATCCAAATATCAAAACCATGTGTTCTGTCAAATATTGTGACTGCTACATTGTAGAGAGCTTGAAGACTCAGCATTAGACACTGCCAGAATTGAAGCTGCCAGAGATGATAGTCCATCATTTAAATCTTGCCTCTGCCTCCAACACCATATTATTTGGATGCAATTTACAAATGTATTCCATCTTACAAACGCTGAGTAAAATAGTGTTATAATCAGATCAAGTTTGCACAGGCTTTGAAACACTTTGGCCAAAGTAACTATTGCCAGGTCATAGCCATTTCATAATGACAAACAAATATTTTGCTTAATTTTCCCTTCAGTCAGGAGCAATATCAATGTGGAAGGTGTTTATGTACTTAACCCTGCCTATTTTTTTTTTTTTAATTATTAGTATTTATCATGCCAGATATAAATAATAAATAATTTACAGATTCTTCCTTAGCCTTCAATTTGTGTGCGTTTTGGAGTCTATAATTAAAAAAAAAAAAAAAAACCATTAAGCTCTGCAGTTGGGTTGGTGGAGGTTATTATAACTTTGAAAAGTTTTCTCTTCTCTTTTGCGCCATTTGGACAGTAGATTCATTTAAACAGAACATCATTCACATTACATTCAGTCTGTGTCATTTGAGTTGATGTGAATATGAATAATGTCGACTGGCATTGCTTTGTCTTCCTTTGGATCGCTTTTGATTAAGCATGGCAAATAATAGCATTAAAATAAAAACGAAAATAGTAAAAACAGTCTTGTTTTAAATTTCAGGGCTTGTCACTGAATCACTTTACATAACTTTGGAGCACTCATAGCTCTTACAGGAGAAAAAAAAAAAAAAAAAAAAAAAACCTACAATCACCAGTTTCCTATTTTCATTTACTCTTATTTTATTTGTTCTTTTATGTGACGTGCCTCGATGATTGTCCGATAGTTCTGAGACTTTTTGGATCATTTCATGTATTCCAGGTACGCATAATTCATTAAGCCACTGCATGTAGGTCAGTGTTTTTAAACTGACATTCTGATTTTTATATTTACAATTAAATAGCCATAGTCTGCTTAACTCGCTTGCAGCGCAAAATTATTTTTTACAAGATACATAATTGTAAATCATGTTAAATAATTTCGAACTGTATTCGCATTAACTTTAATTCCCAATCTACAATCTATTATTGAAGTCCACGGTATTGAATTTAAAAACGCAAAAAAATAAAATAAAATAAATAAATAAATAAATAAATAAATAAAATAAAATAAAAATAAAAAATAAAACAATTAAAAATAGAATAACAATTTTAGAGCTTATTACAAAATTGAAGTAATCTATTTATTGAAAATCTAAACTTATGCCCTTTAATTACCAGGTATATTCAAATAGTATACAACAACATAGATAATATAGAATTCTAAACATGTAGCCTATGCAGTTTTATTTTCGTGATGTAAACTTTACATATGTATTCTTTGGATCTGAACAAACAGACAAGCCACTGAAATGTCAGACACGTTAAATAAAATGAACCAATAGATAACCAAAAAAATATCGTTTCCTCTTCTGCGTAATATAAATTGATAGAACCTAAAGTTATAAATGGATGGCACATTATTATTAATAATATTATTATTATTAGCGTTTGTGTAAGGTAGGTTTCAGAAATATTTAAATTAGGAGAGGTAACTGAATTTGTAACAAATTCAAGTAATTAACTATGGAAGCCAATTTAGAAGTAAAGGGCAGACATTAAAAATTGAATCTAAATAAAGGTTTCTTCCTCTCAAAATCAGTGAAAAGTTTCCTTCCATCGACCTTTTAATAATAATAAATGTATTTTCAGATATTAATTGAATAAAAACGCTCTTCACAGAAATTACTCTACACACATTAATTTCCCAACAATGGCGTGCGGTTTAATTGATTTATTGTTAACGTTCAATTGGTTTGAAACATATACAGCAGCCATCGTCTTTGTGTCTTTGTTTTAATTTACCAAAAAAAAAAAAAAAACCGAATAAAAAACGAAAAAAAAAAAAACAACAACAACAAAAAGAATAGAATAAATGACCAACGAAAAGACTCAAACATTTATATTACAAGTAAACAGAAACTTAAGTGTTAACCAAATATACAGTCCCTACTTTTCATTTCTCTAAATGAATACATTAGTTTTTACAATAGTCGCTTCAGTCGCATGTTCAGGCATTTATTGAGATCTGGAAACTTTTTCAGTTCTTGCTAGAAGTCCATACCTGAAATATGAAACATTGCCTCCCGTGTCCTGGCATTGCCATAGATGTGGAGCAGCAATTTTGTTTAACAACAGACAACCTTCTACTAGAACAACAAAAGGAAGTCCCAAACATAGAGCGTGAGGCTAGAAATTGTTATTTTGTCCATAATGAATAGCAGGGTCATTGTAGAAAACTGTGACCACAAAAACTGTTTTTTAGAAAAGAAGTGGTAAATTTCCCGCAAAAACTGGCTCCTTTGATCCGACCACCAGCCACATGGATGCTCGGCTTGCGAAGCACTGTCTGCTTTTGGCCTCGGGCGCAGTTCTTAGTTCAGAGGCCGTTAAAGTTTGTGGTAAAACGGAGGAAAGAAAAGGTGCCCGGTCTTACCACGTCCTGCCATAAAGCAGATTTGACGTGACCATGTTATTTGTGTAATCTACAGTAGTGTCTATCTGGCCCATGTTGTTCATCTGCGAGTGGAGTGACGGGGGACTGGGGGACATTTCCTCCAGGTCTTGGGCCTGGACCAGTGCGTTGACCTGCTGGGTTTGGTGCTGGTTCATAGAGTTACTGGAGGTAGGAAGCACGACCCCGGATCCGTTCTGCTGCTGCTGCTGCATCTGCTGTTGGTTTGGCGTCGGTGTGTTGGAGCCGTTTTGACAAGGCTTGCCATCCTTCACTAAGACAGGGACAGCCACTCTCCTCGGCGACTGCTGCTGTTGACACAGGTTGCCCTCCTGTTGAAGCTGCTGCGCTGCTTTGTCCTTGGCCTGCCGTTTCATCTTGTAGCGATGATTCTGAAACCAGATCTTGACCTGCGTCGGGGTTAGATGTATCATACTAGCCAGGTGTTCCCTCTCGGGCGCTGAGAGGTATTTCTGTTGCTTAAATCTCCTTTCCAGCTCGTAGACTTGTGCTTGAGAGAAGAGCACCCGTCGTTTCCTCCTTGGAGCTGCGTGCAGAGGTGGGATGGATTTGGTGGTGTCGGCCATGCCTGTCAGCGTGCCCATTCCTGTCATGTTCATACCTGTGGAAGGTCCCATGAATCTAGAAACTTCAAAATATGCATACAGATGTACGGCCATTCAATTAGTAGCAGTGTTGGGCTAAGTTGTTAATCATTTGTGCAGCAGCAGTCATCTCAGTGCAGCATTTACGCGTGCACAAATGAACGAATATAAATGTTTCAGTTATAATAAACTTGAGCAGGAATCTACACGGTGGAAAAATCAACAGTAACAATAGCAGCGACAACGCTATGAAGGCAAATTATAAGCAATAGTGCTGATGCGTAAAACTGAAGTAAACTCGTTGGAAACTCAGTAAATAAGTACATGCATGCAACGAGCAAAGAGTCGAGATATAAATCAGAATAATGTAAGAGAACTTACTTGTTGAGTATCTAGGGTCAGGATTGGCGCCGTACCACCCTGTTGCTGCTGCGCTGTTTCTCATAGTTTCTTGGTAAGAGGGTAGGTCCCCCATGTTGGCAATGCTGCCATTGCAGTAGCCCCCCATTGCACTGTGCGAGAACTGGGAAACGGAGTGTGGCATATGGTAGGTGGTCGCCACAGTGGCGTTGTGGCCCATAGAGTGCTGCTGCATGCCAGTCTGGGACACCTGAGGTTGCCGGTACGCTCCCAATGGAGATGTGAGGTTTCCAGTGCTCTCCATGCCACTAAACTTCTTGTAAGTCTCCTCAATTGGGCTCAAAATATCTGTCACTGAGAAAGGTGTCGTGTGCTTTGGGCTCAGCGACATGGTTCAGAAAAGCAGATAGATATTTGGTGGTGGAGCTCAGCCGTGTTGTTGAATCAGCTCTGTTCTCGTGGACGTCGACGTAAGAGAGTGCTTGTAGTATGCCTGAGATCCGATTGATCGCCTTGGAGAAGGAGGCGAGCCCTGGCCACTCTTATCTCAGGTTTATTGTAGCCAGGCGCCAGATTTACGACAAACATGAGGGGCGGAGCGACTCCCTAGACCAGCAAACAATAGTCATTGACATTTCAGCAAGATAATTGAGAAAAAAAAATGTTGTTAGTTTCACATTACATTTATCATCATGCCGACTGAACATTTTCAATGGTCATATTTGGTCCCCCCTTTTTCTTTTTTTTAATATTATTATTTATTTATTTATTTATTTATTTATTTATTTATTTATTTATTGCCGTAGCTACATTTCACGAGTCTGACATCGTCCTCAAAGCTTATTCATATCGAATTGAGCCGACGTTGTCAGTCTGTCTGAAGTCTATTTTTTCTTCTTCTTTTTTTTAGGCGCTGTTAATCTGCGTCAATAGGGAATTCCATACTTTTTCCAACTTTGAGAGCACTCCGAGAGTCATAAGCGCCAGTGCGCACTGTCAGAGTGGCACAATGAAGACCCCTCCAGTCTATGACCTAATTTATGCGTCTTAAGCAGCGCTAAGGGTCTCTCCCAAATAAGATCATAGTAAAAAAATATGTCCACAGAAAATCATTCTAATCAAAAATTAGAAGTATACAGCTGCATTGTTTAAACAGTTTCTAAAACAAAAAGAGTTTGCAATAGCTATATAAACCTGGAAATCTACATTAAGGGAAAACAACGTATCTTAATCGTATAAGCTTATGAAGAACGTAAATTGTAAAAATGAACATTTAAGTTTTAAAACGTTCAGTATTTCCTTGGCAAAAATCGTTATAATAAATACAATAAAGCTCATTTAACCAGTTTCAAATTCTTTATGGGTCAATAACCTCACGGATGTGAGCAGGCCTATGGATATTAATAATTACACATTCACATTTTATGCAGGTTTTAAAAAAATTGTGTGGGGCACATGTTGCGTGGCCTAATTTCGGCACTTCATATAAATGTAAAAATAAGGCTCTAAAAATAAGACTCATTTTGAACGCGCAGGAAAACATGGATAAGCTAAGCTTGTACGCTCATGAAGTTTTAAAACTACAAGTTTAGGAATAAGAAACATTTCCATGCCTGCATCCATCATTCATGTTGAACACACCCCTGTCTAATTCGACCACGTGGGTGGATGCTGGTCTCACACGTTTGGGTATAGCCTACTGTACAAGTAGCCTATGTAAGGTGACATTTCGTTAAGTACCTTCGGCTTTAGTAGCACTACACATTTCTACTCTTTTCGCAAACTTGCAACACAAAACAAACAATAACATCCAGCGTTCTCCTCTGACTACTAAACGTTCAGCAAATCATGTTTAAGTCTTTAATTGTCGATATGTTTATTTTGGGTTCACTCTGAGACCATCCAGTTCGAAGCATCACATATAGTTTGTCTTGTGTCTCACAGAGCGAGAAGCTCGTCTAAGGTTTTGTGCGCCTGATCCATTAGGTAAATGAGGGCCACTCAACCTTGTGGAATATTAAGGCAGAGAGCATGACCGAGGGCCAAGCAGCCGCCTCACTCTGATGCTGGAGAAACCACTGGATGGGTGACCGCTTAAGTATTTCAAGTATACCAAGTCACTCAAGAAAAACTAAAAATGTTTTGTCTGTAGGCTATACTTCAATGCGGAAGGAACACATGAAAAATCTATCATCAGAGATGGAAGTGGGATATACTGGACAACATTTGCTCAGGTACTGAAACAGGTTGCCGTGGGAAATGAATCACATCTCGTTGCATTGAAGGCAGCGTGTTTGCCGTGTTTAGTTTAGATGGATTGTTCTGTATTAATGTCCATGTAAGTTTAGGAACTCGCAGAATTTCTCTTCAAATACGAATGTGCGTATATGTGTGTCTGCGTGTTAGCGGGTGTAATGTTACTCCCGGGAAAATAATAAGATTATATTAAAAAAATAAATAAATAAAAAATCGAAAAAACTAACAGTGGCTAATGAATGAGTTACACTAGTTACTAAAGATGAAACTGAAAAATGATTAATAGTGCTTATGTGTTGCTTTAGAGGTGTATTTTTCAATCCATATCTATATATTTACTTTAAGATTATTCAGTATATTATAAATTCTTCTGATGCATGTCTTTTTGCTTTAATAAAATGTATTCCTATTCAACTAAATTAATCGCTGAATGTGCGAAAAACTAGTTCATTAATAAAATAGAAATCTTACCGTGCTTAGATTTGTTTGAACATGCTTTGAAACTGAATTCCGTTCATTCTTAAACTAATTACGCGTTTCTAAGCATGCTTATGTGTCTGCGTGAGACTTGCAGGTAAAATGTAACAGTGAAAAGTGTAAGTCGAGAATTCTTAGGATATATCTGTGCAGTTTTGTTTGTGTTTGACTTAGCTGCGAGTTAGCTGTCACCTATGGCCCTTCTCCTTTAATGCACGACAAGAGCTGTTGGTAACTGGGTTGCCATCAAAACAAAAGGCATGGACTGTAGTATTCCTTTGAACGTTATTTTTAATCTGCAGTTTATTTTAATTCACGTTTGGTTTGCAGTTCGTTGCCTTTCTTAAACAACTATCCTCATTTAAAGCAGAGCGTACATATAGCCTAGCCTAAGTCTTGGAGTGAATGGGCAAACACATGCGTCCAATGGAGTGCTTGATGGATCAAGGGTCAGTGAAGGGAAAGAGAGCCTGGAGTAAGAGCTGAGGTCCTGACCCATTATCTCACAGAACCGACTGTGAAACAAAGTGTCCAGAATAAGTTAATGTCTACTTTGCGGTATAGGAACTAGGGCTCGGAGTGGTACTAATGTTGTGTATTGGCATCACATTCAACAATTTGCAATGCAGTATAAAACACATCAAAATATGTTAGGAGTATATTGAAAAAGAAAAAGAAAAAAAAAAAAAATCCTAACTTACGAGCAAACTATGGCCTAGCTGTTGCGGGACAAAAAAAAAAATCGGGTCAACAAGGTGCAGTGTTTCAAATCCTTTGTGTAAATAAAACATCCACAGATCCACAAGACATCACATATCAAGTTTCAGTATTTATTTCAATTATAATGCTGATGTTGCACATGCCACAGCCTATAGTTTCCTCCGGGGTAAATGTATTACAATGAGGAGTCAAGATACATTGAATCATGATACTCCACAACTATTTCTTTAATTAATTTAGAGGACAATTATGTTAATTAAGATCGGCATATCAAATTTTTATTACCTTTGTTACAGCTTTAACAGCAAGACTAGGGCTCGCTGAATATGTCTACATGCTCTGAGGCTCATTTATCATAAAATGCAAATGCAAAAATAACTAAAAACAGCGATATTTGCTTTTTCATTTAAGGGAACTGTGTAGTAGATACATATGCTTAAAACACTGTGTTATCCTTGCTTATAATGACTCCCAAAATTCAAAAATCCATAATAAATGACTGCAAGGATGCTCCTGCATGGGCGATCTTGCATGTTTTTCATATGTGTCTATAGGTGTAAGTGCAACACAAAAACGATTACTACAGGTGTAACAGGGCCTACCATATTCAGATAGAGCTTACACAAACTATTAGCAAGATATCTACCTAAGGCGTTTACATTCATGTAATAGACTATAAAGTTTAAGCAGTCTTCATGTTGATATTTTCAGTTTAATCGTAGATAAATTGAATACCTACATAAAAACCTCTCATTTTTAAAGCTTTCTTACTCATTTGACCACTAACTTTCAAATATATATATATATATATATATATATATATATATATATATATATATATATATTATTGTTCATTATTTTGTATTTAAATAAATTAACTTTTATTGGCGCCAGAGAGATTCTTTAGTTGCTTTCCTGTCTTTCAAAATATTATTTGAATATTCACAAGTCCTTGATATATAACAAGTACGAATCACGTCCCCAGCCTTCAAAACACATCTCATATCGTTATAATCCGTTGTCTTGTATAACGCGCTGTCTAGAAGCAACACAAAATTAAATTACATTTTCCATCATTTTTATTTTATTTCAAATAAAAATGATCTTAAAATAGTCAGGAAATATTATTGTTTATCTGCTTAAGTTATGCATATCTAACATCTAAAATAGATGCCATGCGCAGACACAAGCTTCAATTAAAGTAAGTACATTTTAATATGTATAATATTTCGAAATATAAGATTGCTAATACCAAATTTTGTAATTCGTTCTTTAATGAGCATACAGTAATATACAGAATCCTTCTACACGTGAAGCAATTGCCACTTCGCTTATGTCGACCATTTTGTACTATAAGCAGGCAGGTGCACGTCCCAGCTTCCCAGTTGTAGTAAAAAGCAGCCTTTAAGTACTGCATACCCACCGTTAAGAAGGTTAAAGGTCCTCCCAAGAGGAGCAAGTATCTGGCAGGCCTCTCCAAAATCTTATTCTTCCGCGCAAGTTTTCATTCAAATGTAATTAATGGAACTCGATGGACGAAATGATGCTAATAGGTTGCAGAACACCGGGCGCCGGAGAGACAATGCTGTCTGCAGAATTATACATGAAAAGGCGTATTAGTTTACATCTTGTATATATTTTTAACATTATAAAGCAATCCTATAACATAGAGTTTGCGAAGGTGTTTGAGAATAGAGAATATTTACAGTTTATCGTTGTATGAAGGCCTATCGTATATTCGCTGTTCTTCTTCTTCTTCTTCTTCAAAAATAAATAAAATAAAAAATTGTTTGTGTTAAAGCAGGAAGACGGAACCACATTTCCCTATATCACTGAATATTGCTGCGTAAATAGGTAACTCATTTTTATTAAGTTTCAAAATAATGCGAATTCTAAATAAACTTTGAAAGTGATTTATAATTTTGGTTTTCGCGGAATTGTGGAAAATCCACATCCTTCTGTTTGTGTTCAAAATTTTAATTTACTAATTTCATTTTTCTTTAGTGATTTGTTTGTGTATTGTTGTGGTTTCGACTCTAAAGATAATAAAATGGATATTTGGTCGAAGCTTTTAACTATATTTGTGATGCAATGACATATTTGAAGGACAGACTGTGAAAAAATACTTCAAAATGGTTTAAAATTATATGAAATTGTTTATATGATATAGAGTGAAAACATTTTTACACAACATGTGAGTTATAATATATGTAGATGGCATAAAACAGTTAAACTCTGATTTGATGGACAACATGGAGTTCTGACCTAATTAACAGCTACATCTGTTATGTTTTTGTATTTTTAGTATCGATAAAGAAAAGTAATCACCTTAGAAGAGAAAAAAAAGCACAATAAAATAAGGAATAGAATCATTTTTAAACCAAAACGGTTACTTGTTCTGCATAGTTTTTCTATCAGTGGCTTAGTTTTAAAAGTGGTAACAAAACAGAGAGGCAGCTTTCATGCTTGCATTATTAATGGAGGAGACCTCTAGCTTTAATCTGAAATGGCTCTCAAGAGACTCAAATATAACGCTAGTTCAGTGACCTCACATCTGCTGCCGTGCGCTCATACTATGAACACAGATTTTAACGTTTTACCTCAGTTACTGAACTATACACAGACAACTTAATGTATTGTTAACAGAGGTCTGTTATCTGTCAGTCTCAGCACAAACGCTTAAGTGTTTGCTACCTCCATTTCACTTGACAAGCTAATACAATAAATTCTACAACCTAATACAATCAAGCTTGGTCAAAAAAAAAAAAAAAAAAAAAAAAAAGAGAAATAATTTAACAGCAAAAATATATCCATTACAGTTACTATTACAGTGTCACTATACTGATGCATACAGCGTTCAAATGTGTTTATATTTGCATAACATTGCCTAAAATCTTAGCCTATGACTTTGTGTATTGACAGAGCATATGAAAAGTACTGTATATACACAATGTTTTTATCTTATGAAAGGATTTAATGTTACGTCTGTTGGGGAAATCAAAGAAACTCCATGTAAAAGCTAAGACTTTATATTTATTTATTTATTCTCTTGCTGGCTTGTACAAGTGCCTTTGTGTACTGACCTTGAGATGAGGCACTGCTGTAATCACAAAACAACAATTCTAATTCATCCTTCAGTCCTTTTGTATACGCCTCTTTTATGGAGTGGATTTGTAGTGATTTATAATGATTAATATTTTGTGTGATGATTATTCCTTGCTAGGGAGTTTGCTACATAACTAAATACAAAACTATTCAGATTCAATGGAAATATAACATTTAACACTGTAACACATCTAACAATGCTTTGTGAAGATAACATTCAGCATTTATCTTGATAAAAATGCTTTCCTAGTAAAAACATCTGCGAAAATTTCAATTCATTTTAATTCCATTTCCTCACATTAAAATTATTGCAACTGCATCTGAAGTCTGGAATTTCCTTCTTTCAGACAATAAAGCTATGAACAAGCTTCCATCATCTCTACAATACAAGCACTGAACGTTTTGTAATACCTGTTCAGTATGTGTCTCACACACACAATGTAGCCTTTGCCGATGATCTGCTATTTTGTATTACACATATTAGACTCTCTGCAATAATTCCTTTGCATAACATAATCTTTCATCTGCTAGAGCTTAAGGGAATTCAGTGTCATAATGCATTCTGACAATGTGCAGATTGCTCAGAAAGATCACTGGATGCAATTGAAACCAAAGTCATTTACATTAATGAGTTCTCATTACATACAGCTTACTTGTGCTAAGAGGAAGCACACAGGTTACGCAGTTCCAGTTCTAGCTTTGGTAGAGCAGGTATGAGTTTATTATAATTGTGTAATGGAATCATGAATATAATGTAAAGGGTGTTTTAGATTTATAAATGCTTATATGTCCATAATATAATGCAAGTACACTGTAACTGCAAATGTATGTACAAAATTTAAAGGCTGAGAGAATGTCCTTGTATTAACTGCACACATGAACCTTTTGTGTATACTTTCAATATGTGTATTTAACGTACAGTCTGTTTACAATATATGGTTCATACTATTTTGTAAAACTGCATTGCATGTTTTATATTACTAATACAATATATTTGCCTCTCTCTCTCTCTCTCTCTCTCTCTCTCTCTCTCTCTCTCTCTATCGTTACTCTGTTACTACTACCTTCTGTGTAAATAAACCTGAGCATCATCAAAGCTTTTTGGGGAACAATATGGAGTTATTTAAACTGAAATTTATTATTATTGTGAATTTGTATGTTAAATGATCTGTGAGAGACCACATCACTGAAAATCAAGCCATTTTTCTCATCTAAAAAGCAGATGTTCTCTGAGCAGTTACTGTGTTTCTACTCAATGTCATGATTTATACAGAGTTCCTGATTGTTTGTTCCTTAAGGTTAGTAAACCATTACTTCCCCAAACATTTATTAAATAAGATTTAAAGTGATATCCCAAACACAGAACAATAAGAGTTTGTTAAATAAGAACACTCATTTACAGCAATACCAGTTTGAACAATACAGTATGTCTGACTTAACAGTTTCAACACAATATCACAAATGATCAAAATTATTCAGTTTTTAAACCAACAAGAGTGTTTGTGTTTGCCATAGAGATAGAACTTGTACAACGATTAAGCTTTTTGCACCATCATCCCTATTATTGAACACACAGACACACACACACACACACACACACACAAACATATATGTATACATACATGCATATATATATATGCATGTGAATGCTATAATATGGACTACAAAAATAAAAAAGCATTGAGTGAATGAATCATGGAAGAAGTTGAGTAGTCTTGTACTCACTGTTTGTTTCTGAAGACAATATGAAGGGGACATCAGTATTTTGTACTCACTGCAATCTTTTACAAGTTTTCTTACCTGTATAGTCAAGCCAATTAATTAATTAATTAATTAATTAATCTATAATAGCACATTGTTTGTTCATCTTGTAATGAGCATACAGTATTGTGTATTTTCAGTTTCTATTCTTTAACTATTTCACATGCAAGTTCCTCATATTTTCCTTGTACATACTGTATTTTATTCCATTCTCAAATTGTATTGTGGCAGTAAAAAGACAGAATTTCATGGTTATAATTCCATTGACTCTAAGATTTGACTACTACATACAGTATGTTTGTTTAACATATTAAAATTAGCAGTCATGTGATACTCTTAGTCAAATTATCTTGTTTTAGCCAAAGGCTTTATTTACCTAGTACAGGGATTCCCAGAATAAAATATAAAATAAAATATAATTTGAATCATTAATAATAGAAAAAAAAGAATAAAATATTTTTTTGTTTAGCCCATGAGATTTTAAGGAAATATTTAAAAAATTTAATAACACATTAATATTTACTCTGATATCCGTTAATAGACATTGTGTTTAGTAAGTGTTCTATTTGTATTGTTATTATTTGAAAATTATTTGTTTTAATTACATTTATATGATTGAATTATTATCATATCATTATCATTATAACTCATAAACTGACTCCAGTTCCCTCAAAAACCCCAGTTTGGATAAATCGGACCTCACACAAGTCACTTCTCAGTCAACATACACTGCAAAATTGTAAAATTCTTTTTATTTGAAATTCATAACCTAATTATATAAAATATACTGAGTAATATTTTTATGATGCTGATATTCATTGTAACTTTGCACCAGCTAACAATTTTGCTAAATGAAGTGTTATTAAGTGAAATATAGTACAAACAACTGCAGTGTTTTAGCCCAAACAACTAACATATATTCTCCTTTCTGTTTGGTGAGGAATATTTAAGGCATATTTTCTACATATTTTTACTGCCAAAGTGCTGCTTAAATTTGTTGAATTAGCCAGGTCTTTTCTTCAGTCATCACTGATGCATTGCTACTTCAGTGTTTTCCAGCATCTCTTTAATTCTCTAAATAAGCTATGTGTTTCCATATGTGTAGTAGTACACAGGTGGGGTTCAAGTGAATTGGAGTGCAGAAGAGTTAAGCGATTTTGTCTTTTTTTTTTTCAGGACACTTCAAATATCTAACTTTTTTGTGCTTTATGAGAGACTTAGTTATGCATCCTCTAATCAATGTCATGTTCCATCCTCTCACCTAAAAAATGGTGGTTTGACAATGCTGGTATTGAGTACAGCTGTATCAATCAGGTAAAAGAAAATCTTCCTATTTCACATGGTGCTCTTCCTGGCACACTTCACAAAACCTTTGATCATACCAATCTTGTCTATAGCCTCCATCTCTTGTATTACATTCAAGGACACATACTGGCTTCACATGAAACAACACACATGGCAGTGGTGTATGTAATTTGTATGACATTCTTGCTTCCTCTTGTCATGCAGAGGGATGTCCTGCACCCAACGGTTCAGACAGGGGTTAAATTACTGGCATCTGTCCAGTTGGTTGAGCTCAGGTTCTCCACTTCACGCGTTTTTCCTCTCTGTCTCCATTGCCATCAATAATGTCAAAGAGATTTTCTGCCTATAAGAGTAAACCATGGCCTCAAGGTTGGGGGGCAGTGCCTCACCATTACTTCTGTTTGACTTACTACTGTATTCACTCTCATTATCTGAACTAAAAAAAGGGATGCCCTAATGAAAATTTTAAGATGCTTCCCTTTATAAATTATGTCAGACATGCCCTAACTCACTATTTGTAATGAAGGTCTCATAGAACACAAGAATACCTAAATATGTTATTAAATAGTTTATTTAAAGCTCAAGTATGTTAAACTTTTTTGGTTACAAAATAATTGATCAATAACTGATTTGAAAAAAAATAAAATAAATAAATAAATAAAAAAAAAAAAATATATATATATATATATATATATATATATATATATATATATATATATATATATATATATATATATATATAATTAATTCATATAATAAATAAATACTTGCTGTGTTCAAAATGATTGCTTTGCCATTCTCCAATTCATAATTGCAAGCAAGTTGGATTTTGCGGGAAATGTCACATACAGGTCATTTGTCATTTAGAGGACAACAACTCTGAGACGTCAAAGGATTTTAAACTGACCAGTGATGGCCTTCTCATGCTCGTCAGGTAAGATATCTACCAATCATTGTGTAGTTGTGGTGAATTGCAAGTGAACTTTAGTAACATTATTTATTTTGGAACAATTGTTCTTAATAATTCAAAAGAGCCGTGAAATACAATTACTTTCTCAAAAGCAGGGTTCCCAACTCACACATGCATTTTCTGAGGTATTTTTTCAGGCTCTGTCTAATGCTTAGTGTGCGGCTCTAGACCACAGTAACTGGGGGGCCAGGCAGGGGCCACTTGTGCTTTTAGGGGGCACATTTTAACATTTATCTTAACGTACTGTCAGTATTATTTGAAGTCATCTTTTCATGGTCGTGTATCACTCTGCAATCTCTAGAAACATAGGCGGAGGGTGAGCCATCTCCAGGGTAAAACTAGCCTAATGTTAATATAATCTGTTAACTACACACATCATAAACACTCTTTTTTTAGGTAAGTACCAGATATGGGTGTCATATCATAAAATATTTCTAATATGAATGAATTTGTATTTAATGTGATCACAGTTTAATAAAAACATTGCAAGTTACTATTTATAATGCTTTAATTTACACAGTTATTCAAACAGAATGAATTGTATACAGAAAACAAGCAACAATCAAATTATCAAGGAACTTTATCACTGACTTCAGTCTAGTGCCAGTTTAAGCACTCTCAAAAAACTCCCGTTATAAATACTTAAGTTATCTACATTGTATAATGAAAGAATCTCTTACTTCATACGTACATCTGCATTTTGTTGTTATGATGAGAGAATTCGCCAGAGTGCAGTTCAGTCTGCGAGCGCACACGCTAAACAAAACTCTGACGTTTCAGTAATGACTAATCTGAACAACTTTTGTCTATTGCATTCATAAGCTCAAGAGAATTGTGTGTGATTGGCTATAATGCTCAATGCGTAAAAAAGAAATGAGGCAACGTGAGTTGGTCTAAATTTAAAGCAGCAGTGGACATTTGTTTGTTGATACAGGGACACTGCCCCGGCTCTGTCTTTAAAAAGATATAATTATAATTAAATCTTTCCAAAGAATAAAAATGTACCTCAGCTAATGCTGTAAATAGGTAGTCTTATTACTTGCACATTACTGTATTATTAAAGGTAACAATCAACAGAGCCCAAACTATTAAATTCATTTGGTATTTATTTTTAGATGTAATCAACATTTTTAAACAAAACTAAACACAACTAAATTGCACATAGGTTTTGCTTACACACACAAACAATGCTGCATTAAAAAGAAACATTTCTGGGTTATTTGGCAACCCAGCGCTGAGTAGTCAAAATATAGGACAGAAGAAGTAATAATTTGACAGGAATACAATGTAATGCACAGAATGACCATTCACAAATGTATCCACTTTTAACTGGTTTGACACAGATAACCCAACACTGGGTTACACTGAACCAGCGGCCAGCACTGGGTAGGTATGTTAGGGGGTTCATCATTTGTACTGACAGTAAAAATGACCAAGCAGATGACTTACACAAAAAATACATAGCACCTGGATAAAAATGTATAGTTCAGTCATGAAACTCTAGATGGTGCAGGCTGACGGGTTGTTAACGTAACTGATGATATTCAGAGAGTTAAACGACTTGGCACAAGCTGATTGGTTCATGTTGCATATGCAGCCAATGAGCTTACTGCCTTGCATTTATATGGCTGGCTAGCATTCACTTGAGATTTTTGCAGCGCACTTTCAAAGTTTCTCTGAAATTCTCCACCTTCCCCAGTTCCACCTGTGTAGATCTGCTACGGGTTATGTTATATGCTATTTGTGCAGCAGCAGTATGTCTTAAATACTCAGAGCACCGTATCGCCATATGCATTGGCAGTAGCAAGTTCCTGTACTCGCTTGCAGCAGCAGCAATAATCTATAACTACAGCAATAACCAACAGCAGCAGCAATTCAGCAGCAGCAGCAGTGTAGCAGATCTATTCTGCCAAGACCAAATACATTAACATTGTCATATCCATCTGTTATGGAGCAAACGAGGCGAGAGGCATGCGGATCCATCAGCAAAGCTTTTATTAATAAACGTGGTCATAAAACAGGCAAGGTTCAGGCAATGGCACACAGGTATATTGAGGGCAAGACAAAAGAGTAGTCCGGTAAACAGGCGTGGGTCAAACGACGGTGAACGTAATCCAGAGGGCGAAGCAAATGGCTAATACACAAACAGTCAATAATCCAGGCAAGGAGCTAACAGAGTCCAATCGACAAGATGAGAGAGAAATCCAAGACAGGCAGGCGATCAGGAAACAGGCAATCAGACAAAAAACAAGACATGACTAGACATGACTAGAACTAAGAACTAGAAACTGGGACAGGGAACTGGCTCTGTAATGTAGCTATCGATAAGAAGGGATAAACGATTACAATATTCGGCCCTGAATGGTGGTTAGGGCCTTGTATTTAAAGTGTGTGTGATTGGCTGCAGGGGAGTGCGTAATCAGTGCAATGGAACATGGGAAATGTAGTCCACGGTCACATGTAACAATCTGTGTGGTGTGAGAGTCAATATAATGCAAAGGCAACCTCTGGTGGCAAGTAGACGGAAGACCACGGACGGGATTCATGACACCATCACCATGCTAAAATCTTCAGAGAGTTGTCATGATTAAAATATTATAAATAACCCAACTGGCTGAACCCAGCATTAAGGTTAATAATAATAATAATAATAATAATAATAACAATAATTATTATTATTATTACAATAAACCAACATTTTTAGAGCATAATTATACTTTTTATCATTGTTGAAATAAAATCATACCATAATAACTAATAATTAAATTGTTTTCCCATTTATTGACTGACAGCTCTTCTGTCCCCATGTTGAGAGAAATCGGGAGTAAGTGCAGAGGCGTTGTGTGTGCTGTGTAAACATGATGGTTACTGTAGTTCTAGAGTAAATGTGAACATGCATTTACTCCTCTCACTTGCACGAACACAGATTCAGTATTCCTCAAAATGATAACAGTGAAATGCAAACTCTGATTATGACGCAAAGCTGCAATAATTAAAACAATTATTTCTTTCTATTTGTTTAAAAAATAATAATAATTTGTTTGCTCTTTCTTCTCCTGCATCCTATTCTTCATTTAGTCCAGAATTGCTGTACAGAGCTGAATTTACATTTCCTTTAGCCTGAAGCTTATTCATTACACTTTTAGCGTGACAGGGCTTTTACATTTGCCAAAAATGTAATTTTTTTATATTAAAAACAAACAAACCCAGCCCAACCAAGACGAGAAAAATTAACACAAAAGTAGCATAACACTTTACTTTCCATAAAAAGTAACTAAGTAACACAATTAGTTACCTTTTAGGGAGCAACACGATATTGTAAATGCATTAGTAACTTTCCAAAACACTGGTTAAAACAACGCTGTAGGTGTGTCCATACACGTTTTCTGAACTGAAAGACCTGTACCGAAACTTTTCGGTAGCGTACCTTAGACCCCTACAAAATAACATGACAACATAAAATACAGGTGCATCTCAATAAATTAGAATGTCGTGGAAAAGTTCATTTATTTCAGTAATTCAACTCAAATTGTGAAACTTGCAGACTGAAGTAGTTTAAGTCTTTGGTTCTTTTAATTGTGATGATTTTGGCTCACATTTAACAAAAACCCACCAATTCACTCTCTCAACAAATTAGAATATGGTGACATGCCAATCAGCTAATCAACTCAAAACACCTGCAAAGGTTTCCTGAGCCTTCAAAATGGTCTCTCAGTTTGGTTCACTAGGCTACACAATCATGGGGAAGACTGCTGATCTGACAGTTGTCCAGAAGACAATCATTGACACCCTTCACAAGGAGGGTAAGCCACAAACATTCATTGCCAAAGAAGCTGGCTGTTCACAGAATGCTGTATCCAAGCATGTTAACAGACAGTTGAGTGGAAGGAAAAAGTGTGGAAGAAAAAGATGCACAACCAACCGAGAGAGCCGCAGCCTTATGAGGATTGTCAAGCAAAATTGATTCAAGAATTTGGGTGAACTTCACAATGAATGGACTGAGGCTGGGGTCAAGGCATCAAGAGCCACCACACACAGACATGTCAAGGAATTTGGCTACAGTTGTCGTATTCGTTTTGTTAAGCCACTCCTGAACCACAGACAACGTCAGAGGCGTCTTACCTGGGCTAAGGAGAAGAAGAACTGGACTGTTGCCCAGTGGTCCAAAGTCCTCTTTTCAGATGAGAGCAAGTTTTGTATTTCATTTGGAAACCAAGGTCCTAGAGTCTGGAGGAAGGGTGGAGAAGCTCATAGCCCAAGTTGCTTTAAGTCCAGTGTTAAGTTTCCACAGTCTGTGATGATTTGGGGTGCAATGTCATCTGCTGGTGTTGGTCCATTGTGTTTTTTGAAAACCAAAGTCACTGCACCCGTTTACCAAGAAATTTTGGAGAACTTCATGCTTCCTTCTGCTGACCAGCTTTTTAAAGATGCTGATTTCATTTTCCAGCAGCATTTGGCACCTTCCCACACTGCCAAAAGCACCAAAAGTTGGTTAAATGACCATGGTGTTGATGTGCTTGACTGGCCACCAAACTCACCAGACCTGAACCTCATAGAGAATCTATGGGGTATTGTCAAGAGGAAAACGAGAAACAAGAGACCAAAAAATGCAGATGAGCTGAAGGCCACTGTCAAAGAAACCTGGGCTTCCATACCACCTCAGCAGTGCCACAAACTGATCACCTCCATGCCACGCCGAATTGAGGCAGTAATTAAAGCAAAAGGAGCTCCTACCAAGTATTGAGTACATATACAGTAAATGAACATACTTTCCAGAAGGCCAACAATTCACTAAAAATGTTTTTTTTTTTTATTGGTCTTATGAAGTATTCTAATTTGTTGAGATAGTGAATTGGTGGGTTTTTATTAAATGTGAGCCAAAATCATCACAATTAAAAGAACCAAAGACTTAAACTACTTTAGTCTGTGTGCATTGGATTTATTTAATACACGAGTTTCACAATTTGAGTTGAATTACTGAAATAAATTAACTTTTCCACGACATTCTTATTTATTGAGATGCACCTGTAAATAGCTAAATCTGCTCATAGGATTTTTTGAACAGCACAGGACTTGTCTGGTATAACAACTGTTAAATTTAAATGCAAAGTAGCTGTAGCATGTATGAAAAGTTATTAAATGATTCTAGATTATGTATCTTTTCTCCTACTTTCTGTGCTTACATACTGTATTTTAATACTGCCGAATTCCCCAAAAAGGTGTCATCATTTACTTATGTTTCTGTTTGGAATATGAAATAGTGACTGAAATGTGGCCCATTAAAGGAATAGTTCATCCAAAAGTTGAAATTTGCTGAAAATTTAGGCACTCATGCCATTCAAGAAGTAGATTTGAGATGGTGATTTGTTTCTTTATCAGAACATACTTGGAGAAATGTAGCATTAGGTCACTTGCTCACTAATGGATCATTTGCAGTGAACGGGTGCCATCAGAATGAGAGTCCAAACAGCTGATAAAAAACATCACAGTAATCACACTGTTTCTGGCTAAAATACTAGCTGTCTATCAAGAATATTGCTTTCACCAATGAGAAAGTCTTCTCTCTCTGAATCAAGAGAGAAATACGCATTGATCAGAACCATTTAAAAGTGAAAGCAGTCCAAAACAGTTATAAACAAATAGGTTGGATTTTGATGTGAGAGGACAACAGGGGGTGAAGTTTTTAACTAGAGGAAGTGTGGTTATGGATTATGGACTCGTATTAAAGTTTAAAGGTAACGTACTAATGATAGATTTGTTTCTTACAGACACCCAGCTTTTCAATTGACAAGATGTTAAAGGGATAGTTCACCCAAAATTCAAAATTTTATGTTTATCTGCTTACCCCAAGGGCATCCAAGATGTAGGTTAGGGTTAGGGTTAGGGTTAGACTGACTTTCTTCAGTAGAACACGAACCAAGATTTTTAACTCAAACCGTTGCAGTCTGTCAGTCAGGGCCGTTTCTAGCCATTTTGACGCCCTAGACAAAATCCCTATTAGCAGCCTGATATATATATATATTAGTGCTGTCAATAGATTAAAAAATTTAATCGCGTTAATCACAGTCCTGGACTGTGATTAATCATGATTAATCGCAAATTTAAAATACTAGGATTTACCTGTAAATGTGTTGAAATGAAATGCATGACAGACTAGTTTAAGGAAACAGAACCTTTCACACCTCCGCCAGGTATGAGACATAATCCTTATTATTCTTTTATCATTATTCTTCTGTTTTTATTCAGCCATTAACAGTCTTTATACTGGCAATAAAACGTTTACCAAACCACATCGCTTCAATCCCAGTTTACATTTACCCAACTATTATCAAAAGTATTTCTAAATAAATACTACAACAACATTTTCTTGCGACCTTACATGAAGTATTATGACAAAATGCATTAAGAAGAATTGGACCTGTTCTGCAGGTGCATTAGAGCTAATATTAGCATCATGCTTCATAAGACAATTTATGAGATTAATAGTCCACTTTTACTCAGAACTCACTTTAAACCAGCATCGAGTGTTTGTAATAACTTCCTTTTGCGATCACATGTAGAATTTGGTCGTTTATTGTTGTTGAAATATGGTCTTTATAGCCTTTTATATCGCTGCACAAATTAGCATTTCAGATGTACACATTCATCTCAAGAAAATCACATACAAACCATATGCTATCGTAATCGTGTGTTTATTATCTTGTATAATCTATTGTGGCTGTTGTCATGTTTATTTCTGCTGTGTAAAAGCCTTAACGTGCTCTGCTGAAACTCACGTTGTTTGTGATGTTTACAGCCGCCTCTCAGTTCTTAAGTTGCCAGGTATACATTCCAAGTATAATACACATTAGGAAAAGGATCTATTTTAATTTTCATTTGTCTATATACACTTTGGACGGCCGCGGTACATTATAAAAGTAGCCCAAAAAAACGCAACCCGCGGCTCTGTAATTTTTCCCGCGACTGTATTTTCAAAATAACCCACTTGTGCCGTTACCCTGGCAACACTGGTTCACTGTATCCTCATCACACACTGATAGATAACCTTCCGCGCTGCGATGACGGGAAGAAGTTGGGGTCAAACATTATCACATGATTAATTTGCGTTAAAAAAATATTAACGCGTTAAAATTTTTAGATTAATCGCATGCGTTAACGCGTTAACGTTGACACCCCTAATATATATATATATATATATATATATATATATATATATATATATATATATATAATTTCTTTTTCAGACATCAGTTTCTTGTCACATTTAAATTGGTTGTCATAGTAAAGACACTAATTTGTGGAAATACAGTGCATTGTGAGTTCCACAAATCTGAACGCATTAGGCCTATTTGTAAATTGACTGTTAAGATAAAACATTTTGCACAGTTTATTATCTGTGATACCATTATAGCCACTGGATGTCTGTATAGCTCTATGTAACAATCCCTAGTTGCTAAGAAATTGTCATCACACATAACTGAATTTTATTACATTTGGATTTGGATACATATATTATCAATGGCTACTTTTTGACTTTATCTGTTTTTTTGTTCAATTGTTTTGTTGTTGTTGTGTCAGTTATTGCATTATTATTTCAGTCAAACCTATAAAACCTTTTGTTACCCCAAACTACATAGGCCTATAAAAGCCTGATCAGTGACATAAAACTAATCAGAATGCAGCTACTTGTTCTTTTATTACTCATTGACACGTGAACTTCCCCTTTAAATAACGTGACACTCTGCCCTCTACATGTATGACGCTGCTCCCTTTAAGCGCTGTTGAAAGCAAATTATTATTATTATTTTTTTGTTGGACACGAATTAATTGATTCAGCATTTCGACACTTCCGTAAGGATGCGTTAAATTTGACAAAGCGGTTTAATAAAGTATGTATTGATCTTGGGAATTAGCGGATTTTACGGCACCAATATTTTTAATTGGCAGTAAAAATTTTATATGGGAATATTACACGACACACTGAACCTTTAACAATACATTGGCACAAAAACGCATACCTTTTAGACCAGTTTCACATGAAACATGATTTCTCGACTGCCACAAATACTGCCTAAACAAAATACTGATTTTGTGCACTTTTTATGCACCAATATTTTACATTGGCCTTTGAACTTGCATGACAAAAAAAAAGCCTTACCTTTCCAAAACACTGACAGAACCCATTGATCTAATGGCATTGTTGAGCGCTCCAAATCCAAATGCAAACTTTGCATGCAACAATCATAGGCAGCAATTGACAGCGCTCTGATCCAGTGGCATACAGGCATCGTCAGAATGACAGTACTCTAGCCCAATGATGTTGGGGGATCCAGTGGGGGCGGCAATCATATTTCAGGGTGTCCGTGCCACTCTTGATCACAACCCTGTTAAAATGTAATGGCAGTATGTACGCTCATTGGCGCCCCCTCCAGCTGGTGGCGTTCTAGGCGATCGCCTAGCTTGTCTATGCCAAGAAACGGTACTGCTGTCAGTCATATAATGTCAGTCAATGGAACCCACGGCTTTGAGAGAAAAAAAAAAGAAACATACACAGACAAAACCAAATTAAACCCTGCGGCTCGTGACGATACATTGAGGTCTTTAGACACGAAACGACTGGTCTGTGCAAGAAACTGAACAGTATTTATATCGTTTTTTACCTCTGATCCACTGCCATGTCTAACTGTCCTGAGCGCGTCCACAACAGCCGGTGCCTGACGCGTCTTCTTTTTCTTCTTGCTTTACGGCGGATCGCAGACTTATAAGTGCATTACCGCCACCTATCTCTCAAATGGACCATTGACACTCTATCTACAATCTCAATTAGGAGTGTCAGTGGTCCATTTGAGAGGTAAAAAATGTAAATGTAAAAATGTAAATACTGTTCAGTTTCGTGTCTAAAGACCTCAATGTATTGTCACGAGCCGCAGGGTTTAATTTGGTTTTGTCTGTGTATGCTTTTTTTTTTATCTCAAAGCCATGGGTACAATTGACTGACATTATATGACTGACAGACTGCAACGGTTTGAGTTAAAAATCTTCGTTTGTGTTTACTGAAAAAACAAAGTCACCTACATCTTGGATGCCCTTGGGGTAAGCAGATAAACATCAAATTTTCATTTTTGGGTGAACTATCCCTTTAAGTGATGGACTGGAGTCATATAAATTTCTTGTGGATTACTGTGATGTTTTTGTCAGCTGTTTAAACTCTCATTCTGATAGTACTCTCCAGTTAGGGACAAGACACTTTTTGGTGCCCCCAAAAAGCATCTATTTTACAGAATGTTCAAAACAGCTGGCAGATACACTGCTAAAAATCACTGCTGGTTACCAGAACAATCCTGTCTGTCATTTCTGGTAGTTGGTGTCTTTTGTGTCCCCAATAAAGATCATGATCTCACAAAATTTTAAGCTGCCTTAGTCATAATTAACACTGTTTGAACTTTAAACATATTGAAGTTGATGAAAAAATTATTTAAAATTTTTTACAACAGACCAGCTTTCATATTCTCACAACAAATAGCTTGTTGCTATAAACATTTTTCTACTTTGCAGCTATGGTGTGCCAACGTTTTTCACTCGTTATTGCCCACTATGTTGACTAAGGTCCCTTCAGATGAAAGCAGGCAAAATTAAACAACAATTAGGGTAGAGTGGGGGAAAATGCCTCCATGGGGTAAAACACCCCCCTACTGTTTTTCCCAAAATAACCACAAGATAAAGTCGAGATACATTTTTATTGTAACTATAGACTACGTTGACAAGAGTGATGTAGAAGTTTTCACCATGAAGCTTACACTGGTGATGTACCGGAGAGAAAACGGATTTCACAGTAAATGATCTAATTTTCAGCAGTAAGAAAAAAAGTGTTTTAAAGCTTGTTGTTTTGTAGAACATCACAGTTATGCATGATATGAGAACAGTAGGGCCTGTAGATAGGGAGAACAAGTTATTTAATAAAAATATAATTATATTTTCAGAATAACATTTTTTTTTTCTTTCTCAAACATAGTGTGTGGGGTAAAACGCCCCCAGAGGGCAATGGGCAATTACTGTAGTTATTCTGTTCTGAACATCAAATCCTTTGTTTTCCATCAAATCTATTCTAACTAGTTGGTTGAATAAAAATATTTGGACTTTATATTTTAAAATTACCTCAAGTTAGCATCAGGTAGCTAGTTAGCTAGCCAGTTATTATCAGCTAACTTTTTTTTTTTTTTTTTCCAAATAGACCATTATAATTTTGTAATTCATCATTTTTAATTTTAAGCTAAAACTGCCTGTAATCTGATTTTGCTGTAAATGTTTAAAAAAAAAAAATGCTTTGTCAAACTGGGGGGCATTTTACCCCACCCATGGGAGTGTTTTGCCCCATAGGTGGGGTAAAACGCCCCCCCTTGGCACAAATTTAATTTTTTTTTTAAAATCTAATAACATGAAAAGTGGACGTTTTTCATACTTGGTTTATAATTTATGTCATTGTCACTAAAACTATGACAACTTTTCTGAACACATTTAACTTTTGTTTAACTGAAAAAAAAAAAAATAAAAAAAATAACACAATCCTTAAGGGGGGGCATTTTCCCCCACTCTACCCTAAATAGTAAAGCTGACATCACTTCCTCAAAAGGCAAAATAACTGAGTAATGTAAATGAATCCTTGGCTATTTCAAATGACTGTTTTTATTAATGGTCACACTTTATTAATGGTCCAATTTTTTTTTTTACGACTTTTGCCTCAATAAATTCCTAATTTGCTGCTTATTAATAATTAGTAAGGTAGTTATTAAGTTTAGGTATTGGGTAGGATTAGGGATGTAGAATATGGTTGTGCAAAATATGCGTTTAGTAAGTACTAATAAACAACCACTATGTTAATAATAGGCATGCTAATAAGCAATTAGTTAATAGTCAGAACTGGTCCCTATACTAAAGTGTTACCTTATTAATTGTATCTTTTCAATTGGATATGTCAGCCTCAATATATCCACTCTGTTATGGGAAATATGAAAAAAGTAGCCTATGGAAGCCCGTTTCCGCTACTGAATAAAAAATTAAAAAGGTAATTGCGACTTTTTATCTCACAATTCTGACTTTTTTTTCTCAGAATTGCGAGTTTATATCTCGCAATTGTGACTTTATAAATCAACCTTATAAATCATGTGGCTAGGCACAGGAACAGTTTCTTCTCTCAGGCAATCCATCTCATGAACACTTGACAATAATTGTGGAACACACACTATTTATACACTTATACACTTATTTATCTAACACACATACTTAGTCTACATTTCAGTTTGCACATAATATACCTGTACATACAGAACTGTCTATTGTAATATACTTGTACATACAATTGTCAATTTATATATTGTTATTCCCTATTTATTTTTAATTATTCTTTTTATTATCTGTGTTTTTGTTCTGTCACTGTCATTCTGTTGCACTGTGTCCATGTCTCCACCTCGGCCTGTCAGCCCGCTGACTCCACTCTGGCTCTGTATTCCCTTGTCTCCACCGAGGCCTGTCTGCCCTAGGACTCCGCTGGGCTCCCTCGTTAATCCGGACAAACCTCGGTCAAATCAAATTAAACCCGGGTCTCTGGCTGCGCCTCGACCCTCCACTCCTTCAGCTCCACCAGGCTCCTCTCTTCCTGTGGTTTCCCCGTCGTCCTCATTCGCTTCATCGTCACCCCGGTCAGCCGAATCCCCGGCTCCACCTCAGTCACGCGAGCCAGCTGCTCCACTTTGGGCTTCCAGACCTTTGATGTCGCCCTGGTCCGTCGGCCTCTTTGCTCCGCCAGTTCCTCCACTCAGTCCTTCGACCAAAGCTTCACCCTGGTTCCTCCCACCGTCGGCTCCACCATGGTGTTGGTCTCCTCTGACTTGTCCAGGGTCTTGTCCTTCACCATCACCACGCCCTCCACCTAAGCCTCCACCCTTGTTTCCCATTTTGGCCCCTTTCCCACTGAATAAATTTCACGTGGAGCCACAAAACCTATTTGATCCCTAAAAAGAAGATAAAACTGCATATATCTAAAATTTTATATTCAGTTATGTTACAGGGCAGGGGCAATCATTTCAGAAGGGGGACAGAAAAGTCAAATGTAATAATAATAATATATATTTATGTAGAAAAAAAAACTGTTCTTATATCTTACTTAATTGGCTAAGAAATAAAATACACTGCTGGAAAATAACCAATAATTTGTATACTATTATATTTTGATATATATTTTCCTAACGTCAATTTTATGATTATGATTGGTTTAAAATATTAAAAACACTTTTTCTGTTTGTATTACAGAATAAAGCAGAACATATTTTATAGCTTCTGTACTGTAATAAATGATATGTCAGTTAGCACTGTATCATTCATATACTTTATTTATTACCTGGAGAAGACTTGAAAAACAAACCATATATTGTTGCAATCATTTAGTGTCTTCACATTTCAGGTTTATGCTTGTTATTCAGCTTAGCTACAGCGACAGCGGGATGCCTTTGTCCATATTAGGGATTTCCTGGCATGTCAAAAGTTATTATTAGTTCTCATATGAGTCAGTTTCGGACCTTCTCAGCGAGAGCGCCCTCCGGCTTCGAGTATGAATGAAACATACACCGCATGAGAGTGTTCAGCGCTTCTTAATGTTCACATAATTTTGGATACGAATGAAACGTATCCAAAAAGATATGAATATCTTGTCTCTTTTAATTTGAATCTAGATTTATTCACACTGGCCCTTAAAAACCTCTATGTGAACATACTTGCCCAGAAAAAAGTGCAGGGGAAGAGTTAAGGTTTTATTAAATGTCGAGAGGACATGTCCTCAGCGTTTTCTACGACCATGCTGCAGGGAGCCACCGCAAAGGGATGAAAAAGCCACATGCGACTCTAGAGCCGCGGGTTGCCGACCCCTGGTCTAGGGAAATAATATTTAAAACTTACCAAAACGCTGTTCATATCAAAATAATTTTGTCCACCCTTTTATTATTGTGTCAATTTGTCCCTGTTGAGCATTTTTTTAATGACAATTTCACAATGTCAGAAAACAATTACTGATAACAGTGTCAATGAAAATGTGTTGTATATATGAAAATGTTGTCATACATTATGTCAATAATGTGTGACTGTATGAAAGTAAACAAAAATGCCTTATATTGTTTTATACATTTGTATATATGTATAAGTTATTACCAGATAAGTAGGCCCATTTATTCAACAACATGCAAAGCTGAAGGGATTGTGCGGCCATTTGGGTATTGGTATATTTGAGTCTGGTGGTTAGCGTGCGTGACTGATCTCCTCTTGTCCAATGGTGTGAGTTGCAGTGAAGTTTAGCGAACTGTGTTGTATGTGGATGTGAGAAGCTTGGTGTAGTTCACTGGCTGGGTTCAGTCTGTGTCTAGGAAAGAATAGAAACATTGGTGTTAGTCTTTGCTTGGAGACAATGCTCACTTTCTATCTTCACCCATTAATTGGGTGGATTTTCAACACCTGTTCCTGGTTAAAAATCTCACTGTGCTCATGAGACCTGCCACGGGGAGCACCTAGGAGAGGCCATCAGCATTGCTATTTGCTGTACCAAACCAGTGCTTCAGAGGTAGTCCTGGAGTGTGAGGAACTATCTGGTGACGCTACCATTGGTTTCCTTGGTTTTTACCATATATTATAGTGGGGTATGATCAGTTATTAAAGTGTCATGAAACCCCCCTGTTTCAGCACTGGTCGTTCACACCTTAGATCTGAAAAAGACTCCAGAAATGGGCGTGTAGAGGGTGGGAAGAGGGGAGAAAACAACCAATAAAATACAGACCTACAACACACTCATTACACAAACAAATGAATATTAAAATATCTTTAAAACAGCAAGAATAAAGGAAGTCACTTATTGTTTACTCTTCTTTGAATTTTCGGTCTATATATCATTGTTTGCTGTGTATCACAATCGTGTCATTGCGTTAATGATCAGACATACCGCTGTATCAGTCCCCTTATTCGCGCATATTTCATTTGAAGACATGATATGTGCGCGTATACAGTGCTGGTTCATGTTTGGAGCATGAGAGAATATAAAATATGAATGAAACACATTTGCTCCGGTCCGGATATGAACTATGATCCGCGCAGCGAGTGTTGTTAAACTCGACGCGGCATTTCGCACAGAAACCGCTCTCTCATGCGCGCTCCACGTGTTGTTATATTAAATATTCGGTAACACTTTATTTTAGGGTCTCTTAACTAGTTGCTTATTAGCATGCATATTACTAGAATATTAGCCATTTACTAGTAGTAATTAAGCACATATTAATGCCTTATTCTACATGACCTTATTCTACATCCCTAATCCTACCCAATACCTAAACTTAACAACTACCTTACTAACTATTAATAAGCAGCAAATTAGGAATTTATTTAGGGAAAAGTTGTGGTTAATAGTGAATGTGTTTCCTTTTCTAAAGTGTTACCAGATATTGTTACGGTTATGTTTACTGAGATGAAATGACAGCGCGGAAGCTCATTCATCAGATTTGAATTCTCCGCTATAATTCAACCTCGTGCGTAACACAGCACACTTGGGTAAAGTTGGTTTTACATTCGCACATTCGGACTTCTGCATTCAATTACTTTGTTAACCACACTACATTGGATATTCGGCGGACATTCGCAAGTAAATATGACATTAAAACAATACTTGCCCATTTTGATCGATTGTGAAAAAAAATGTAGTAGGTTGACAATGATGTCGCTGATTAGAATTTGCAAAAAAAAAATAACTTCATTGCACATATAACGTTAATTAGAAAGTTACTGAACGCGGAAATGTGTGAATGTTGTGAATGTGCGAATATAAAACCAACTTTACCCAAGTACACAGCACAGTGATTGGATCATATGAGTTCACTCTCATGAATAATAGGCTAACTGAGAAAAGTAGTGGATGCACAGCTTCTTTCTTTAAAGCAAAGCGATCGGCAAACCCGGATTTTGCAGTCCCCAATTCACAAAGCTCTCTGGTACAAAATGTTTGCTACAAAAATATTTTCCATGTGTGTTGGTAGAACACGGAAAACCAACCGCCTGCACCCAACCTTCAGCTCTGGTCGCGTCGTAGGGAAACGCAAACAATAGGCTACTTTTTTTTGTCGTTGCACCGAGGATATGAGCACTTACATCGAGGCATGTCTCTGAATGACACTGAGGGAAGAAGCGGTTCTATCTTATGCATAATACAGCAGATATTTTTTACGCATACTACAGCGCAGTGATTGGGTTGAACAAGCTCTTTCTCATGAATAAATGCAGAAAAGCGCTCAGAAACGAGTGACGTAGAAACAGCCCTCTCCCGCCCCTGCAGCCTATCTATAACACACTCCGTCACATCCCGTGACGTAACCTCGACTTCGCTTTTCAACCCGGAAGAATTAAATTGCTCAGAAAAAAAAAAAAAAAAAAAAAGTTTCCACTTTCTGATAACATTTATGAGTGCTATTAGTGTTTTCACTGAAATGCAGTCTGTACATATCTGTTCACATCTCAAAAAATGTGTTCTAGGGTTTCATAACCCTTTAAGGTGAATCAGTGGCCAAGGAGTTACCGCAACTCCAAGACTGCCCACTTTATGGCCAGTGCCTTTCTTGCCACTATGGCATAGGAGATCTCTGTGGGAAAACCTTTTGCTGATGTAAAAGATTGGAATTCAGAGTCCTAGTAAAGCACAGCCCCTAATCCCAACTCTGAAGCATCCATTTGGAGGATGAACGGCCTGGAGAAATCTGGGGCATGGAGAATAGCTTCAAATGCAAGATCCCTCAGGCTACTTCCATTGCAGGGGACCACTGTGCTTTCTCAGGCTGTCCTTTCTGGGTCAGGTTTGTGAAAGGATAAGATAGAGAGGAGAAGTGAAACAGTAATAGTTTCCAGCCAACCACAAGAAAGTACATGCTTAGGACTTGTAACCCAGATGCTGCACTTCAATGAGACTAAGATGGCATTTCCTGGGATTAGCTGACTGTCCAGCCCACGGAGCTCTGACAGCATCTTCCTGCGTTGGGCAAGGTCATCTTTCCAGCTCTCAGAGTGGATGACTACATCATCTAAGTAGGTCATGGTGTAGGCATGATGGGGCCAGAGAAGCAGGTCCATCATCCTCTGGAAAGTAGGGTCCAATGCAGGGCAAAGGGAAGAACTCGGTAATGCCAGTGAAGGTGCTGAACGCTGTCTTTTCTCTGGGTGCTGGGGTGAGGGGACGATATCTACCAGTATCCTTTTGTGAGGTCCAGGGTGGACAAAGTGGTCAATCAGCTCATTCACTCTGGGCATTGTGTATCTGCCAAACCAGGACATGTTCAACTTCCGGAAGTTGTTGCAGAATCTGAAGCCATTGGGCATTGGGTCTATGATGATTTGGTTGAAACAAAGACTAGTTGATTCTTAAAATTAGGAATGTGCACAAATATTCGAATATTCAATCTGCAATAATTATTCAAATAATAAAAACACTATTTGAATTTCAGTAAAATTTTGCTTTGCTGGCTGTAAATGCAGTGAAACCCAGATAAATTCTGAGCATGCAAACTAAAACTCAGTTACAAATAAATGCATTGGGTGGCACTGTTTAACTTGTAAACAAGTTGATTGTATTTGATGACAGAGTTTTCTGCCTCTAGGTGCAGTTTGGAATTACTTGCTTTGAGCAACATGTCATGTGCAAACTTTGTCAAGTGAAATGGAGTTATCACCACAGTGAGCAATCATTTAAACACTGCAAATTCATTATTGACCAGTCGAATGAAGAAAGACATCCGCCCATCACTGCATTTACTACTGCAGGTAGGTGCAGATGTACCCCTGAGCGATCCAAGAAGACCACTAATTTTCTCTGCAGCCCCCTTTATTGTTAGCAGACTCAAGCCAATGTGTCCACTAAAACATTTTTTTCTTGAGGCTATAGCGTATTTTTTCAATTGTTTTCAGGAGCGCCACGTTTTATAAAATGCTAGCAGCATGATGAGGCATTGTGCATCTATTTCATGCTGAGCACTCGAGCGGTCAAATTTGAGTAAAACTAAGCACTCATCACTGTCACTTTTTAGTCATCTAACCAATCACAGTGGAGGAGGGGTGTGACTAATACCACACCGACCAACCATCATACCCTCCTTGCACAATAACTGAACAACAATGGAGAAGTTAATATTGCTCGTCTCTATTTATGTCTTTATCAGATGGAATTCCCAGACTACCACAATATTGTTATGAAAAAATAATGCTTGGAGAAACATTTCATTCGTGATGCATCTGCTATATTACTTTAGTGGATACTTCAGTGCAGTGCAACCAAGCATCTCAACTTAAAGAGAGCCTGGCGTTTTCAGTTGGATAAAAAATGCTTTGGTGGACACACAGCCGACTTTCACCCAAGCATATTGATGTGTTTTTTTTTTTTTTATTATTATTATTATTATTTATTTATTTATTTTTTTATGTTACGAATAAGTTTAACTTCTACTCAAAAAGAAAGAAAATATCCATAACAATTAACAAGAATCCCTTTAAAATGATCCCTGGACTCCCCGCTCTCACTCCCAAGACTGTAAAAAAGAACACATTTATTAAACAAGGAGCAACATAAACTTTACGAGAGGGAAAAGCCAAAACAAATAACAAAATAAAGCTAACTAATAAAAAAAAAAAAAATAAAATAAACTAGAAATCAAATTATAAAAGAAATACAAAACGCTTCCCTCCCTACTAACATAATCAGAAGAAATAGAATAATACAAAAAGGCACCCACCTCCCTACCATGGTCTGATTCAACAATGGTCAGGAAGAGATAGGAGCCAAACTTAACAAAAGTAAATCACAATTTGAAAATAGTTCACTTAACAAATGACAACAAATGTCTCATGTACCAGTTCTTTAACAATCACTCATTATACAACAAACAATATACAACTAAGGGAGTGATGAGTGGGCGGTGCATACCCATAGTTCCGGAGGCAAAAATATGGTGGCACTCATTCCCGTCACCAATCAGCTTGATGCTCACAAACAGCTCCACCTGTGAGTACGGCTCAGAAGTAGAGGCAAGGAAAAGAGAGAGAGAAACACACCAAAAGGAAACTACACAATATACATTTTCCCAACAATACAAAATATATAACACTTATTCGTAACACCTCCCCACAAAAAAGATTGCAAATAAGGAATTTGCATCTACCACATTGTTTAACATTACTTTACACTTCATCACCATAGACTCTAGACAGTGTATCTGCAACAACATTCTGAGAGTCTTTTTTATGCTGGATATCCAAATGAAACTCTTGAAATATTAACAACCAGTGAATCAAACAACTGATTTGAGCTGCACATCTGAGCCAAGAAAACAAGTGGGTTGTGGTCAGTATATACAACATTTGGTAATGAACTTCCACCCATGTACATTTCAAAATGTTGCAATGCTAATAACAAAGCATGAGTACCTTTTTTATAGTGCTATATCTCATAACGTGAACTCCTTAGAGAAATAGAAAACTGTGTGATTAACCCCCAACTCGTTTTCTTGAAGCAAAACGGCACCAGCTCTGGTAGCAGAAGCATCCACTTCTAATAAAAGGACATGTGAAATCCGGTGCTGACAAAACGGGCATTACACAACAAATCCTTCGCTGCTCAAAAAGCTTGCTCACAAACAGGAGACCACACAAAAACTAGAGCTGTACTGAGAAGATCAGTTAACTGTGGTATAACACTGGCAGTTATGACAGAATCCTCTGTAGTATCCCACCACACCCACAAATCTATGCAGTTCCCTTTAATTCACTGGTATGGGAAAATCATTACAGATGAAATTTTTGCATCCATTGGGTATACTTGTCCCTGACCTACCCTTTTCCCCAGGTACATCACTGTAGCCTCGGCAAACTCACATTTGGCTAAGTTTAAATTCAGAGAAGCAAGACATGAAAACACAGCAGCTAAAGAACTCATATGCTCTTCCCCAGATAGATGAATATATATTAGAATATCTTCTAGGTAGGTCTCACATTTCTCAGCTCCATTTAGTACAATACACATTAACCTCTGGAACGTTGAAGGCGTGTGCTAGGGTTACCATGATTTTTATCTCTATAATGTAAAGCCATGGGATATTGAGGATTACAAATTCATATAGCATTCTTATGTTCTGCTAATCTCAGCTTCAGTTTCCTTTTAGTCATCCCCATATAAAAACAACAACATGGACACTCCAACCGATACACCACAAATTAAGTATTGCAATTAATGAACAAATTTACCTTAAACTTTCGGCCTGATGTTACATCAATAAATGTGTTTGTCTTAACCATATTCTCACAATAATTGCAATTACCACATCTGTAATATCCTACATTTGGACATAACCACGTGATTGACCTTCTAGAGGAAAGATGACTTCTCGCCAGTTTAACTTTTAATAGTTGGAGCTATTCTAATCACAATGGACAGATTCAGGTAGAACTTCCCTAAGGTGAGGATCACTCATCAAGATTTCCCAATTAGTGTTTACAATTTTCTTGATTTTATTTGCCTCTGTACTGTATTGTGTAACAAAATAAAGTGAGTTTTCAAAATGATTTGATTTTTGTCTTTGTACTAATAAACCATCTCTACTAATGTTTTTAGCTCTATTGTATGCTTTATATAAATCACACTATTTTATACTCTTGTTCTTTAAATCTTTGAATCATATCTTGGGCTTTGATGTCAAAATCCTCCTTATCACACATTATTTTAACCTCTGAAATTATCCAAAAGGAATGTTATCTGTCAACCATGAGGGTGAAAACTGTCTGCTCTTAAAATATATTATAGTATAGTATTTCTGTTGGTTTCTTTTTCTTTTCTTTTCTTTTTTTTTTTTTTAAACTGGGCGTGTAAAACTGTGGGCAAACTGAAAAATACAAACTAAGCTTTAAATGTACATTGGTGGTATTTAGATATGAATGAAAAGCCAACAGATCTACCTCTGAACCCGACCATATCAAAATGACAAAATCTATAAACCTTCCATACCACACTATGTTCTCTAAATATGGATTGGAATCTGAAAATACAAATCTATTTTCCCAAAGTCCCAGAAATAAATTTGCATAATTAGGGGCAAAACGAACACCCATTCCTGTACCCCTGATTTGTTTATATAACTGATCTCGGGGGGGAAATAAACAAATAAATTAAAAAATAAATTAATAAAAAAAACTTTTTCAATGTCCATTCTGTAGTTGTAAAATAAAACAAGACGGTGGTTTATCTAAAGGTGATCTCATTTCTAGATAATGTGATAATGCTTCAAGACCTTCTTCGGGATCTATATTTGTATTCAGTGATTCCATACCCACAGTTGCCAATATAGAGGTTTCTTTATTTTTCATTTCCTTAATAATATTCAATACATGAGCTGTAACTTGAATGTAAGAAGGAAGTTCACTAACCATTGGTTTTATAAAATAATCCACAAATTTAGAAGCTGGTTTTGTAATAGGCCCATTCCCACTAATTATAGGTCTCCTTGGTGGATTTTCTACATTTTATGTATTTTAGGCAATATATTGAAAGTAGGAATTCTAGGGTCTTTACAAAACAGAAAATCATATTCATTCTGTCTTAGCATTTGTCAATATATCAGTCAATTCAATTTTAATCCTTTCTATTGAATTAAATTTGAGGATCTGGTAATACAATTGTGTGGTTGTCGCAAGGCCTCTTCAGTATACTGATGTCTGCCCCATACCACAACAGCGCCTCCCTTGTCCACTTTGGATTTTGGTAGAGGACCAACAAACACAGTTCTCCCATCACAGGAATAGGCTGCAAGAGAATTGGCCAAATTCACGGCGGCAGATCTCAAACCAGGTCAATAGAAATACTTTGCCACTCAAGTGAACATTTTAGTACTGCCTAAATGACAAGATAGTGGATGATAATGAGCAAGTTTAAGAACTGCTGGTAGGTAACAAAATTTAATAGTCTGTACTTAATCCAGTCTCTCCAGTATTCTGAGACAGCCACTTATGCATTAAGACACCTCAGTCCCAGAATTATTCTACCCCATCAACATCCACTTTACCCTCCGCAGCTTCAACACAGTGCGTCAGAGAAGGGTCAGAGTTGTCAAAAAAGGTTCTTGATCAGTGATCCCACTATCTGTTTTACTCCCAATGGGATGTACAGATTATCTTAACTCAGTAGAGGAATCTGTAGAAGCAAGAAAGGTGTTAGACAGACCAGTCAATCAAGTGACTGCACATGCTGAAAATGTTAAAGGGAACTGACTGCCAAACACCACATCACAAACCGGAGTCTTTGCTACAGCTGGACCTTACCACCAGCCTGGACATTTCCCAAAATTAAACTCACGCTCTCCACAGGCAGTCTCGAATGTACTCCCACTTTTACAGGACCTGAAACTAAATCAGATGTCAGAAACACAGTATGAAGAGGAACTTTTACACTGCTGAACTCAATTCCACGGATGACTATGTGGGTTCCTTTATGCATTTCACTTAAAAAAAGCTGCACCTGTGTCTCTCAAAACAGAGATTAATTTAACAGTCGAATCAGGAGAAATTGACACATTACCCTTAAATACAAAGGGAGTAAGTTTTGAAATTGTCGTACACTGTAAAAGATGATGCACTGTTAACTTAGTAAAATTACGTTCATTTTACTTATTTGTTTCTGCTCTGTTGACATTAGCCAGTTTGATCGAATTTTTATTACTTTCTGTTACTTAAAGCATTGCAGTTATGTTCAATAAACTTAATTTCTTTGTGTTCAATGAAAAGGTCAAACATGTGACTCCTTTGTGCATGTGTTATAGACAGAGGTGCACATTAGTTTTTTTTTCAGCCTGGTTATAATAAGAGAATAATAAGTGACCCTAATAAATAAATAAATAAAAAGTGCTGTTTATTTTGGGTGTGATTAATCGTTTGACAGCACTAATATATATATATATATATATATATATATATATATATATATATATATATATATATATATATATATATGAAGAGTTTATTTGAAAAAACAGATAACTATTTATAATTTTCAAAAATCATGTTTTTATTATGTTATAATGTTTTTATTCTGTTTTATTGTTTTAGTTAACTGTATTTTTAAAATAAAAAGTGAGTATTCAATACAAATACAATTATTATATCGTAAACTTAATATTACTAATATTTACTTCTTTTTTTTTCATATGAATTTTCACCATTTTCAAACTTAAAATCAGTAGGCTTTTATTTTGGCGGGTTGCCGGCGCTTCCGACAGAGGCGTGCGAGCACTTGTGCTACCGCGGGCATTTTCAAAAGATATTTATACAGAAAGAATGTATAAAAATATTTAAATATTTTGAAATATTTGGTGAGAAGAGACTTCTTTAAAAACTTAAAAAAAAAAAAAAAAAAAAAACAGACCTTACTGTTCAAAACCTTTGACTGGTAGTGTTCTTTATGGACCCAACTAAACAAAATTGTTTGTTATTTGTTAATTGTTATCCACTGTATGATAAGTAAAGTTTTTTATTTTTATTTTTATTTTTTTTATTTTTTTTTTTATGCAAACACACTATGTCTGTGAGTTGATTTGTGTGAGTTTTAATTGAATGCAGCCTAAGAGTGTTCATTTTGTCAAGCAGTATAAGTGATGTCTAAATGAGACTGCGGTTATTCCTAGTTAACCATTTTGTGTTAATGGCTCTCATCATTTCAGGCATATGCTAAGATCACGCTTAAGCAGAAGTGTCAGCACGGGTCTATGGGTCTATTTAATGGATTATGCATTCTTCTTTCGTATGGTCGAATTGTGGTAAGTTATTTACTTTGACAGTCTTGCAATATGTAAAGAAAAGGTAGTGTAATTGTAATGTTTGAAGTGTCTGTTAAATTAGTCCCAAAAAGGCCACGTCTCATTCTGAAGGTGTTCGCTAACAATAACAATGTCAGTAACACCTGATGTACTTGTTACATCGTAAGAAGTATGGCATCTGTGTTAATATTAGTCTGTTTCATTCTTATTCCGAGGTCACCGTAGCTATCCGGATGTAGTCAATATCCAGATCAGATGGTCACTCCAGATGGTGGAGACAACTCTACAGCCCTGAATGTCAGCAGAGACCATGTCAACTAGATGAGCCCCAAAGACAGATCCCCAGTGAAGGCCTCATCAACTATACCACTCATCGGCACAAAACCTCAGCAAAGACCACGATGACAAACACCACGCTGGTTCGTCTGGCCAGAGGAGAACTGGCCTCCGACTGAGCCTGCTTTCTACCAAGGTTTTTTCTCCATTTCTGTCATCTTTGGCTTGCTTATTTGGGGACACTTAATTTTTGGGAATATTAATGACTTGATTGCAGAGACACTTTTTGAAGGGAACTGAACTGAGCTGGATGATGATGACATCACTGAATCAACGATGAACTGACTTTAACTGAAATATTGACTGTTTACTTTTGTCCTCTTTTTAGAGCTGCTTTAATGCATAACTGAATTTTGTTTGCATTACTGACTATTACTACTGCACTATTTTCCTGTTTAACAATGTAAAGCTGCTTTGACACAGTCTGTATTTTATGAAGTGCTATATATAAATAAGGGTGAGTTGACTTGCTTTTGACAATTCTTCATAGAAATGTTAGTGTGCTATCTGTTTTGAACAATTTTGTATTTTTGAGAATTGTATTAGTAGCCTTCAATGTGAAAGAAATCAGTAAAATAAGATTACATCAAATCAGTCTCAAGTGAATTGTAATTACATAAATACAATAAGTTGTGGTTACTTAATTTTCTCAAGGCAACGGGTTTCCTCAATTTAATTAAGTAGACAGAACTCAGATTAACTTTTTAGTTTTAAGTAGATTCACACTTTTAAGTAATCACAATTTAATGACTTTAAGTTAGTCCAACTTAAAATAAAAAGTGACCACAACACATTTTCTTTTGTTTATTTGTTAATGTAACTCAGAATTGACAAGTTCACTTAACTTTTTTCTTTTAATTTTCCATGAATTTCCTTTACTTAATCATTTTAAGGCAACGGGTTTCCTCAGTTTTTTTTTAAAGTAAAGTCAACTGATCGCTTTTTACAGTGTAGTTGTCTTAGATACAGCGCACCACTTTTCCAACAGACCTCTCTTGTCAAGTGCAAATTCCACAAAAGTTTGTTTAGCTGATTTAGTATAGTTGTGGAACTTTTAAACCCATAAGACAGCAGTCTTTAACTAAATTATAATTAATAGACTCTTCAATGGGCAGAGCATATTTCATGCACCTTACCTACTAAACTATATATCTTTATCCTTATATATCCATATCCTTTGGCCAGTTGAGTTTGGCAGCAATTCACTCAAATACAATGAAATAAGCATCAACTTTTGACTCTCAAGACAGAGGCATGAGTTTAATGTTCTTGCTTGGATCAACTGGAATAACAGCAGCAGGCATATGAGTTACGTTCTCTGCAGTCTGATTAGATGAAGGCAAATCTGCATGCACAGGAGTTACAACAGGTAGAACAGCAGTTTGCACACATTCTCTTTCTTTTTCTTTTTGTATCTCACATAGATGTACATACAATTTTCATGCTCTTGTTGTTTTATTTGTAACTCTATCTTGCACCAATGCAAACTATCTTTTGGCATTAAAATAGTTCTGTCACGTTTTACTAAAGACTCACAGTGACGAATTAGCGTTGAAAAGGCATGGACACAGTAATTTTTGCGCCTGACCTTATTGAATATGCATTTCTAGGAGTTTCCCTTTCAGATGCAAAATATATGGGAGGAGAGTATTCAAATGAATCACGCAACGAGATTTACTAACGTTTGCGCTCATCAAATTACTGGCATTTGCGCCATTATTTAACACCCCAAAAAAGCATGTCTTAAACTATTTTGTGCTTTAAATGGATGCAATTTGTTGTTAGGAGGAGGCACTACAGAGAACAGAGAGTGTGAGGTAGAAGGGAGAGGATTTTTCCACATGTATTAATTTACTTGGAAAGAACACATTATCCGAACATATCGTTTGCCAAGCCATGTTATTTTTAATTTGCTTCAGGAAATAAAAGACGACTTGGAACCCTCAACTAGGAGTCACGCAATACCGGGTCTATCAAAACTTCTAGCAAACCTTCATTTTTTAGCCTCCGGTTCTTTTCAACGTACTGTGGCTTCTTTATTTCTTTATTGTTTATTCGCGACTATGCTAATTTGCGCTGTGCTTGGTATATTGCGCTGGTCGAGATGTTGCGTCTGTGTTCTTTAATTTGCGTGTTGTTAGTAAATCACCCGCAGAAATTTCCACGGCCATTGGCGCTGTTTTGGAATTGCGCTCTCGTGCTAATTTGCCCTGTTTAGTAAAACTGGCCCTTGTTCTTTCAACTTAAACTAAAGCAAAGGATCGGACTTGGATGATGCTAAATCAGTTGCTCCAGACATCTCTAAAACAGTCTTTCCCATTTTGCTATTCAAATCACTTTAGAAAACAGACGTAGACAACAGACCTTGCTCGACAAGTTTAGCATAAACTTCAGCTTTTACTACCTTCTTAGGTGCAGCACTTGATACAGAAACATTAAAAACTTTAGCAATTTGTATTAAATCTATTAAATTAGCCAGTGCCGATAGCACTGTTGCACTTCGGGTGTCCCAAGTTCGAGTCCCGGCTCATGGACATTTTGCAAACTTTCCTCTTCTCTCTCTCTCTCTCTCTCTCTCTCACTCTCTCTCTCTCTCTCTCTCTCTCTCTCTCTCTCTGTCTCTCTCTTTCACACTTCACTTCCTGTCAACTTACTGTGAGAAATAAAGGCGAAAAATGCCAAAAAACAAAAAAAATCTTTCACAGAATGTACTTAATTGCTGTAAACTAGGTTTACAAAAAAATGCTCCAATGTCTCACTCCATAATTAGCTTTCATTATTACTACATTTTACTCACCAAAAAGACAGAAAACAGTACCATTTATTGGACATTTGTTAACTGCAGCCCAAGAATGGTTGCCCACTGAAGCTAAGCAGGGTTGAGCCTGGTCAGTACCTGGATGGGAGGCCTCCTGGGAAAACTAGGTTGCTAGTGTTAGTGAGGCCAGCAGGGGGTACTCACCCTGTTGTCTGTGTGGGTCCTAATGCCCCAGTATAGCGACGGGGACACTATACTGTCAAAAAGTACCATCTTTCAGATGAGACATTAAACCAAGGACCTGACTCCATGACTCCCAAATTCCCTCCACTGGCCCTTGTCAGTCACGGCCTCCTAATAATCCCTATCCACCCATAACTTTCTTTCCTCTCCACCTGTAGCTGGTGTGTGGTGTTCGCGCCTGTGCCATTGTACTGTGGCTGCTGTCGCATCATCCAGTTGGATGCTGCACACTGGTGGTGGTTGAGGAGAGACCCCCCATACGATTGTACTGCACTTTGGGTGTACAGAAATACACAATAAAGCACTATATAGATGCCTCATTCATACATTCATTCATTCATTCAACAATACTTTCTCAAAATAAATGTGCAAGCAATCAAACAAACAGACAATCTCCCACTTGCTAAAATCAAATGAGTGGGGAAAAAAACGAGTGGAGGAGCCCCCATTTGTTACGAGTAAGTTAAACCTTTACTCAAAGAGAAACAAAATACCCGTAACAATTAACAGGGTTCTCTATAAAAGGATCCTTGGAGTCCCCAGTCTCACTCCTAAGACTGTACAACAAAAGACTTTTAAAGTATAAGAACAACAAATGTATTAAACAAGAAGAAACAAACTTTGGGAGGGGCAAGGCCAAAAAACAAGTAACAAAACAAAACTAACCAATTTTCACAAAAACCTAGAAACCTAACCTAGAAATCAGATTACAAAATAAATACAAAACACTTCTCTCCCTACTAACATATCCAGGAGAAAACAAATAAAACAAAAAGGCACTCAACTCCCTATCATGTTCCGATTAAACAATGGTCAGGAAGAGGTAAGAGCCGAACTTAAAGTAAATCAAAATTTGAAAATAGTTCACTTAACAAATGACAACAAATGTCTCATGTACCAGTTCTTTAACAATCACTCGTTACAAACAGTAAACAACTAAGGCAGCAATGAGAGCGGGACGCCGCATATCCATAGTTCCAGAGGCTTTTATAGCAGCTCCTGTGAGTAATTACAGCTCAAGAGTAGAGTCAAAGAAGAGTAGAGGAGCCAGGCCCAGCAGAGATTGTAGTGGAGATGGCTGGCATGTACCTGGAGTCCCTCTGCACACAAGTTAACTGGGAAAATAGCTTCAGTGTTTTTTTGTTTTGTTTTGTTTTGTTTTTAACATCAGAGCATGCCAGGATGATGGAGGGAGTCCAACATCGCTTTTACCTTTTGCCATTGAGTTTGACTTCTTGGATTGGAACATTAGCCAGGGCTGCTTGATGGAACACACGCCATGCGAACCAGGCTTATATGTCCGAGGTGATGGAGTCTGTGGGCATTGGGTCATCGTGGAGTGCAGACAGGTGATCTACCCAGGAGGTACCCTAGGCAGGTTGCTAGTCCATGGAATCCTTTTGGAAAAAAGAAGGATCCCTCTCTCCAGTGTCTATGGCATCCATTACTTCAACCACTGAGGAGGAATGCCTCTACAACATCATGCTCCATGAGCTTAGTCAGAGGGCTGGGCTGCAGGGGTCTTGGAAGGGGAATATTAGCCACAGCTTCTGTTTGCAGATGTACAAGCTCCTGCTCTGTCCACTTCTGACTGGCGGCGAGCCTCTTTTGGTCAGCTGTTCTATAAGGCAGTGCTGTTTGTCTGCAGATGAGAAAGAGTTAGAAACTAGTGCTTTCAAATGATTAATCGCGATTAATTGCATCCAAAATAAAAGTTTTTGTGTACATAATATATGTATGTGTGCTGTGTAGATTTATTATGTATATATAAATACACACACATGCATGTATATATTAAAAAAAAAAAAATATATATATATAGGTTGTTTATATATTAAATATATTTATTTATACTATAAATTATATGAATATGAATATAAATATAGACATGTAAATACATGTAAATATTTTCAAAATATATACCATATGTATGTATATTTATATATACATAATAAATATACACAGAACACACACATATATTATGCAAACAAAAACTTTTATTTTGGAAGCGATTAATTGCGATTAATCATTTGACAGCACTAGCAGAATCATTATCATCTGTTCTCCTACTCTCCATTGCCTGTGTTCTCCACCACTGTGGGAGAAGAGTGGAGATGCACAATCAGAAAGCAATGCCATTTACCCCGAAGGGGTCCACTTATTTAGCAAAGGTGGGTGGTAAGCTTGTGCAATTGTTCTACCTCTCATCCACTGGTGTGAGTTGAATTAGTGTTTGGTGAGTTGTGGATGGTGAGAAAGCTTGGTGTAGTTCACTGGTTGGGTTCAGTCAGTGTCTAGGAAAGAATAGAGACTTTTGTGTTAGTCTTTCTTTGGAGATAGTGGTCACCGTCATTTGGCAAGAGCTCAGTTTATATGTTCACCCACTTATAAATGACCTTGGCAAGCATTTCTCCTCAGTCTCTTCCCAGGTCAGGAATCTTGGTGTCATTCTGGACTCTGAACTTTGCTTAACTAAGCAAATTAATACAGCTGTCAAGAACAGTTTTTATCAGTTACGGATCATCTCGAGATTGAAATCATTTTTGTCTTTTAATGACCTGGAGAAGGTCATTCATGCTTTTATTACCTCCCGCCTTGATTATTGTAATTCATTATATTTGGGTCTTCCTCAGTCATCCATTGCACGCTTACAGATGGTACAAAATGCTGCTGCAAGGTTGTTGACTAGGGCAAAGAAAGCTGATCACGTTACACCGATTTTAGCCTCTCTTCACTGGCTTCCTGTCCATTTTAGAATTCAATTTAAAATTTTGTTGTTTGTTTTTAAAGCTCTTAATGGTCAAGCCCCATCTTATCTCAAAGATCATCTTACTCCTCTTTCATCCTCCAGATCTCTAAGATCTTCTGACAGGGCTTTCTTAGTTGTCCCTTGTTCACGCTTAAAAACAAAGGGTGATAGGGCTTTTTCAGTTGCTGCCCCCCCCCCATGAAATTTTCAAATATGAAATTTAATCGTAAGCTTGGAGAACAGTTTTGAAGAATTTGATGTTTCCCCATTCAAAAAAAATAGGATCTGCACTTGCATGCCCGAGAGGCGTTTCAAAGATGGCCGCCAAGTGACATGACTTGCCTTAAAGGGAATTTGACTTAAACTCAGCACATGATTTGTTTTGTGTGAAGACTGATACATCACCGTGTGAACCATTAGTTAAATTAAAGTGATGCAATCTTTAAATCTCCAGGATTGCAGATTGTTTAAAAAAGATGCAGAGATCCTGCACAATATTTTGTCTATGGAAGTAAATTAGTGACTCAAGTCTTTGAAACAACAACAACAACAAAAAAAGCAAATTGAATTTCAATAACTGAAAAAAGAGTTAGCATTGCATTATATTACTGAACAGGCAATTTTTGGTCCATTTTATTTTCCTTTATACATTCTTCGCTTCAACAAATTCAGAGGTTCAAATTCGTCAGAGTATTTAACATTGCACATTCGGAAACTGCAGGAATAGTAGTAGTGTACTGATGCATAATCTCCATCTGCTGTTAGTCATCATCACAAGTAGGTGTTGCAAGTGGTGTTGACAAAGACCTAAGCAACAGATAGAGCAAGTCATTTAGTCGAAAAAATTGAGCAAGTGGTAAGTATATGTTATGATTATCAGGGCCAGTATAAACCCAGAAAAGCTGATTAAGACACAAAAGCTGCATTTACATTTAATTCAATGTATTCATTGTTACTGTATATGCACATGTAAGCAGATTTCTCTACCACAAAGAAGATTATAACATTATTGTATAAAAGTCTTTCACGCCACTGTGTAATACTGGGGCTGCCCTCATATGTCAAACAGTTCCTCCCAGTTCGGGGACATTCTAAAGCATTTACACAAGATGCCACCATTGTTGCATTGACTGCACCAGATTTGCTAACTCTTGCTGTGAGATGTTACTATGTATATATTAGTGGATATGAGAGCATGCTTCCACATCCAGGCTCTCACATAGATTTTTGTATTAACAAAATACAAAATAATATGGTACTACTATATTTTTGTATGGTGTATTCAGTGTTTACATGTCTCAATGTTTACATGTCTCAGTTAGCATGAGAATATAATTCAATAGAATACGGACCTTATTTTGTTTGTTTGTTTGTTCACACAAACTCTTTTTATTGTAAGCTGCTGTGCCAAGAGGATATTTGGATATTTTGAAATTTAAATATTCTGGTGTCACTTGCTTTTTGTATGTAGTGGTATGTATGTTTTTTTTTTTTTTTTTTTTGTATATCAGAGTTCTTCGAATCCTGCTCCTGGAGGGCCATCATTCTGCAGATTTTAGTTGTTTAGTAGAGTTTAGTAGAGTGGTTCCCACCCTGATCCTGGAGTACCCCCCACTCCCCACATTGTGCACGTTGTGTATGCTTCCCTAATCAATCACACCTGATCAACTTATAAGATCATTAGAGAGACTTCAAGACTTGAAATCATAGTGTCATCTGAAAGAGCCATCCAAAATCTGTTCTGTTTGAGGTACTCCAGGACCGAGGTTGTGAACCATTGTAACAGAAACAGGAAGTAACCTGAGTAAATACAACTGCTTTGTGTTCATTTTAGGTGAGAGCAAAAAGGGACAAATGTAAAACTGCATAGAAGTAGATGTCAAGGTTTCCATCAGTTTCCATACCAGGCAGTGATGAATCCAGTCAGAAACCTCAGCCATCATATGAAAAATAATACTTCTGATTAATGTCCTTTGTCAAAATGATTTGTTGTTCTTGAACCAAACCTTCAGGGGTTCAACCTCAGGGATCACCATCTGTGATTTACAACCCAAATTCCAGAAATGTTGGGATGTTTTTTAAATTTGAATAAAATGAAAACTAAGAGACTTTCAAATCACATGAGCCATTATTGTATTCACAATAGAACATAGAGAACATAACAAATGTTTAAACAGAGAAATTTTACACTTTTATCCACTAAATGAGCTCATTTCAAATTTGATGCCTGCTACAGGTCTCAAAAAAGTTGGCACGGGGTGAACAAAGGGCTGAAAAAGCAAGAAATTTTGAAAAGATTCAGCTGGGAGAACATCTAGCAACTGATTAAGTTAATTGACATCAGGTCTGTAACACGATTAGCTATAAAAGGTATGTTTTAGAGAGGCAGAGTCTCTCAGAAGTAAAGATGGGCAGAGGCTCTCCAGTCTGTGAAAGAGTGTGTAAAAAGATTGTGGAATACTTTAAAAACAACGTTCCTCAACATCAAATTGCAAAGGCTTTGCAAATCTCATCATCTACAGTGCATCATCAAAAGATTCAGAGAAACTGGAGAAATCTCTGTGTGTAAGGGACAAGGCTGAAGACCTTTGTTGGATGTCCGTGGTCTTCGGGCCCTCAGACGACACTGCATCACTCATCGGCATGATTCTGTCATTGACATTACTAAATGGGCCCAGGAATACTTCCAGAAACCACTGTCGGTAAACACAATCTGTTGTGCCATCTGCAGATGCCAACTAAAGCTCTATCATGCAAAAAGGAATCCATATGTGAACATGGTCCAGAAGCGTCGTCGTGTCCTGTGGGCCAAGGCTCATTTAAAATAGACTTTTTCAAAGTGGAAAAGTTTTCTATGGTCAGACGAGTCCAAATTTGACATTCTTGTAGGAAATCACGGACGTCGTGTCAAAAGCTCAAAAAGTTCAAAAGCCAGCATCTCTGATGGTATGGGGGTGCATAAGTGCATAAGATATGGGCAGCTTGCATGTTTTGGAAGGCACTATGAATGCTGAAAGGTATATAAAGGTTTTAGAGCAACATATGTTCCCCTCCAGACATGTCTATTTCAGGGAGGGCCTTGTGTATTTCAGCAAGACAATGCAAAAACACATACTGCAGCTATTACAACAGCATGGCTTCATAGTAGAAGAGTCCGGGTACTGAATTGGCCTGCCTGCACTCCAGATCTTTCACCTATAGCGAACATTTGGCGCATCATTAAATGGAAAATACGTCAAAGACGACCACAAACTCTTCAGTAGCTGGAACCCTATATTAGGCAAGAATGGGACCAAATTCCAACACCAAAACTCCAGAAACTCATTACCTCGATGCCCAGACATCTTCAAACTGTTTTGAAAAGAAGAGGAGATGCTACAGCATGGTAAACATGCCCCCGTCCCAACTATTTTGAGACCTGTAGCAGGCATCAAATTTGAAATGAGCTCATTTTGTGCATAAAATTGTAAAATTTCTCAGTTTAAACATTTATGTTATCTATGTTCTATTGTGAATAAAATATTGGCTCATGTGATTTGAAATTCTTTTAGTTTTCATTTTATTGGTTGAATCCAAGATGGCGCCAGTGTACCCGGCTTGCCGTCTGTCTGTCTTCCGTTTGTCTCAAGTTGATGTACCTGTGGTACCTGTTCGTCTGACATCTGTGCTGTTCGTTTTATGCATGATTTTGCACTGGTTCCATGCAGTTTCAGTGCTCACCTACGATCGTCAAGCTTTACTTAATATAAAAAGCTGTATGGGAGTTTACCGTGGTTTGTGCCCTGTTATGCATTCTCATTCTCAAACCTCGTTCAATCAACCCGCGCTGGAGTGCGCTCGCCAGTTACCTTGCTGTGTTCCTACCTTAAGGAAGCGCCGCAGGAAGAGGGGTAATCGTGCTGGTGTTCGTGTGAGAATCAGAAGGGCAATTGCTTCTTCCACACAGTCTTCGATGGAGTTTCCTCTGGATAGTAGGAGCTTGGAAGGTCTTCAATTGTTGCGACGTTCATGGGATTACAGATATGTTTTTCATCTCCCGGTTTTTCCGGATTTTCACTCATCTATTTTTTCTGCTCCTCCGCGTTTACGGATTCGTCAAAGAGGAGTGAACTGTTCAAATCTTCGCCAATTGGACCTTGTTCAACATCTGGATTTGGACTCGTCATCACAGCCTCCTTTGAATATGGCCTCAGTTAACGCTAGGTCTGTATGCAATAAAACTTTCATTTTACATGACTTTTTTACCCGTTGGGATCTGGACATTTTGTTTTTGACTGAGACTTGGGCCGGTGCTAGTGAGTTGTCAGTTTTTGAAGAACTTTGTCCATCGAACTGTCGTTTTATAAGTACCCCAAGATCTGTTGGTAGGGGTGGTGGGGTTGCAATGGTTTTTAAACAATCACATAAAATTCAATCAGTTTCTGCTCAGACTTTTTCATCGTTTGAAGTACAGTGTGTGGCAATACAGTCTACTTCATCCGTGCTGTTATGTGCTCTCATCTATAGGCCTCCTAATTTTGGAAGTACTTTTACAAGTGAGTTTTCAGAATTTTTAACTTCTGTTGCTCTGTTGTATGATCGTATGTTGCTACTGGGTGATTTTAATATACATCTTTGCTGCCCGGGGCGTCCTTTGGTTGCTGAGTTTTGTAATATCTTGGACTCATTTGGTTTTTCTCAACATATAAATCAAGCAACTCATGTCCTTGGTCACACACTTGACCTTATTATGTCATATGGTTCTTCTGTAGTTGATGTTTTCATTGATGAGGCTTCCTTCTCCGATCACAAACCCATTGTTTTTAAGGTTCCTGTTGTGTGTTCTGCTATTGTGAATAAGCCTGTTGGTTTTTATTCTCGTTTTATAAACACACTGACTGTTTCTCAGTTCAGTGAACATTATCTGTCTAATGCTGTTGAAGAATCCATCTTGCATGCTGCAAAGAAGTCCTTTGGGCCTGACGATTTGATTTCTCTTTTTTACACAGATTGTACTAATATCTTAGATTCGATTGCTCCTTTTAAAATGAAACAACCAAAGATAAAATCTTATTACTGGTTGGATGACAAAGCTCGCTCTCTTAGACAAGCGTGCCGCAAAGCAGAGAGGAGGTGGAAGCATGATCGGCTGACTGTGTCTCTTGAGATTTTTAAAGAGTGTCTGGTTAAGTTTCAGAGCGCTGCTAAGTCAGCTAGATCAAAATATTTTTCAGATCTGATTTCTGCACATTGTCATAGACCTAGGATTTTATTCTCCACAATAAATTCAGTAATTAATCCGAATTCCCAGTTTTCTAGGGAGCCGTCAGCAGGGCTCTGTGAGAAATTTTTGACATTTTTTGTTGATAAAGTGAGTGCTATTCACTTATCTTTTACTTCTCAGCTCTCAGATCTGTCTTTGAATTTGCCTGCTAGTCCATTTTTATTTTGCCATTTTCAACATGTCTCTTTAATGGAACTCTCTGATCTCGTTAACAAAATGAAGTCTACTAACTCCTCACTGGATGTTGTTCCCCCTGAGATCATAAAAGCAGCCTTTCCAGTAATTGGCCCCAGTATCCAAGTGTTGATTAACTCATCTTTGGACACTGGTGTGGTTCCAAATTGCTTTAAGCATGCGGTTGTTCAGCCTTTGCTTAAGAAGCAAGGTTTGGATGAAAGTTGCTTTAACAATTTTCGGCCTGTCTCAAAGTTATCATTTTTGTCAAAGCTTTTAGAAAAAGTTGTGCAATTACAGTTGATCACATTCTTAAATACAGCTAACTTATTAGAACCTTTTCAGTCTGGTTTCACTGCTTATCACAGTACGGAGTCTGCTTTGCTTAAAGTGTTCAATGATATTTTGGTTGCAGTTGATGCCGGTAAAAATGCGGTACTGATTCTACTTGATCTTACAGGTGCCTTTGATACCGTGGATCATAATGTTCTTATTGGGCGGTTAGAACATCTGATCGGTATCAGGGAGACAGCCTTACAATGGTTCAACTCTTATCTCAAAGACAGGTCTTTTTCTGTAGAGCTAGGCAAATTTTCCTCATCGTCTGCCCCTATTATTAGTGGAGTACCTCAGGGCTCTATTTTGGGACCGCTTCTTTTTAACGTATATATGCGCCCTCTAGGGGATATTATCAGGAAGCACAATGTTTCTTTTCATTTATATGCCGATTATACACAGTTGTACCTCCCACTAAAAGCTGGTGATTCCATTCAACCATTACTGGAATGTATCTCAGATATTAAAAAATGGTTATCAAATAACTTTCTCCAACTCAATGAGAACAAAACAGAAATTATTGTTTTTGGTCCCCAAATAATGAGAATGAATATCATTAATGAGCTGGGCAATCATTTCCCCTCCATTTCCTCACAGGTTAAAAACCTGGGTGTTATCATTGACTCAGAATTATCTTTATCCAAACAAATTAATTCGGTTGTTAGGAACAGTTTTTATCAATTACGGGTCATTTCCAAACTTAAATCGTTTTTGTCTTTTCAAGATTTGGAGAAGGTTATTCATGCTTTTATTACCTCATGTTTAGATTACTGTAATTCTCTGTACTCAGGTCTTCCTCAGTCATTGCTTTCACGCCTCCAGTTGGTACAAAATGCAGCTGCAAGGCTGCTGACTGGGGCAAAGAAATATGACCATGTCACTCCAATTTTAGCTTCACTTCACTGGCTTCCGGTCCATTTTAGAATTCAGTTTAAGATTCTGTTGTTTGTTTTTAAAACTCTTAACAATCAAGCTCCATCTTATCTTAAAGATCTTCTTATCCCTTTGGCATCTACCAGACATTTAAGATCCACTGACAGGGCTCTTTTACCTGTCCCTCGTTCCCGTTTGAAAACTAAGGGTGACAGAGCCTTCTCAGTCAATGCCCCCCGTCTGTGGAACCGGTTGCCACTAGACTGCCGCCTTGCACCTTCCATTACCATTTTTAAATCAAGATTGAAAACATATCTTTTTTCCTTAGCATTTTAATCTTACTTTGTTGTCTTATTGGCTGTCTTGTTTGCTTCTTTTCTGTTTTTCTTTTTCTCTTTTAAATTTATTTTACATTGTTAAGCACTTTGGATAGCTTTGCTATGTTTAAATGTGCTATATAAATAAAATTTACTTACTTACTTATTCAAATTTAAAAAATGTCCCAACATTTCCGAAATTTGGGTTGTAGTGATGTGTCTAATCTTTAATACGACTCCCTCTCAGTGAGTGATTTGTCCATTTCATGATGACTGTACATGTGCAACATCCTATAGGTTCTTTATGGGAAACAGAAATTATTAGTTAACCTCTTGAGTCTTTGGGTTCGGGGTCGAGTCATTCGTTCGTCCCGTGACAGCCCAATAGACGCTATGCAGTCTGTACCGGAAGGAGAAATGATTAGTTCACCTCTCGAGTCTTCAGGTCTGAGTCGTTTGTTCTTTTGTCATACGACGTGATGGCAGTATTGGATACAGAAATGAGTTAATAATTCCCAACCTTCCTTACAAACACATTTACAGTTATATGTTTCTGGTAAATTGTAGCTTTTTTATTTCTTACAATTTATACATTTGTGAATTTCTGTCATGATGGTTAACATTGAATGTGGTAATAAAGAGGCTTTAAACTTATGACAAGGACAAAGCACTTTGATAACATAATAACAGCATACAGTTAATAATATGTAATATGCAGTGGTGCAAAGAGTACTGAAAATTTTTACTTAATTACCAGTACTGTTACATTGCTGAAATAATACTTTTACAAGTAAAAGTACTGGTGTCAAAACAGTACTTAAGTAAAAGTACAAAGTACTCTTCTCAAAAACTACTCAGAGTACTAGTTACTAGTTACTTTTTAGCTGGCGATATTTAATGAATTACCAAAAAATATTCATTCATAACAAAGATCTATGTGGATAATAGCTGCTTTCGACAAAACCCACTTTTATCTTATTGACAAAGTACGTGAATTAGTGGTCATGATATAGGAATTTCTAACTTCAATACCTTGAAAAATATCAAAAGTAAAGTACCCGTGAACCAGAAGTTACAACTGACTTAAGAGTTGTGATGTATTTTCAAGTGAAACGATATTGAATATTGAATAAAGGGCAGGGTTTTATTGTGGTGCACCTCCTCTCTTGCTCATAGCAGATTCACGGTTGGATAGGAGTGGTTAAGAATATCTGCTACGTTGTTACGTTTGACATCACGCTTCTCTGCTTCTGGGTCCCAACGCTCTACCAGACACCCCAAAACACCAAACTGTGCTAATATACACCCACGATGTCATGTAATGCTGAAAAATTATAACCCTAACCTTTATCTCCATACTAAAATCCCAGATGGCCACACAGTCATTCAGCTAAAATATTAGTGTCTGAGACACTGTGAGCACGGAGACTGTAGTGCACACAGCAATTTTTTTAAATGTTTAGCTTAAATATGTAATATTAGGGTCAATATCACCATAGAGTGCCTTTCAACCCTCACAATACTCAAAATTTTTGGTTTTAATTTCCCATTCGCTTTATGTCATATCATAAATAGCAGACACTCAAGTACTATAGAAACATATCAGCTGAGCTCCCACACATTTTTTTAGATAATTATGGGCCATTATTCAAAGCATAAGCCATAAGATATGTCTACCCTGTCATGGACATATATATTACTGTTAAATACGTTTTCATTGCAAAATTAAGATGCAAATTATATTTTCTGAAAGGTATGTTGTCCCTTTCCTAAACAGGGTTATTTGTTTGCTTTCAAATCATAAATACATAAAACATTTTATGTAAACCATCTGTTTTTAAAGAAACTCATACAATTCACAAACTTATTTTTTTCTTTTTTGGAGAAAACTGTGATATTGGGATGCAGTTTTTTGTTTGCATATTATTGCCCCCACACCTAGCTATTTAACACACTGGATTATATAGAAATGATTTAATTATTGCTTAAAATATTATTGTAAAATATCAAGATGACAGGGTGGACCAGCACATGACGGTGTGGACACATAATGCAGAACACACGAATCATGACAAAATATGAAAATGAAACATTTATTCAACTTCTAAAAAAATAATATAATAATAATAAATAATATAATTACATCCTCAGTCACATTGATATACTGCCCCCTCCCCATTCATTTTCAATGTCCAGGGTGGACATTTTGGAACAACGACAGGGTGGACATTTTGAGCTTCAGTTAGCATATTAGCTTACAACAAACTGTGACTAGCTAAATAGTTAGTCTGGTTGTTGAAGAGAATTTGGTATATTTAAACTTACATGTTTTGAAAATACTGTATTCTAATCACTTCTGGCATATTTTATGCCGACAGGGTGGACATATTAAGCTTGGGAAAAGCAAGTAAGCAAACTCATACGAAGAAAATTTGTCAATTGAAAAGTCATCAACTTATTCACCTAAGCGGTTGAAATTCCCGCCACTGAAGAGACAAAAAATCTGTTGTCCTGATGTCACTAAAGGGGATGGCCTTTTCTTAAATGGGTGGATTTCCTAACAGGACAGGGTGGACAACCATTCAAGGGACATGGAAAAACTCTTCTTTTTTATCAAATAAAAATATTGTTTTTATTACCAAATGAACAATACATTCAAATTGAGTTTAATAAAAAATTAACAAAATACTAATAGAGAACAAAATTTTTTAATTTTATGATTTGACTATATTCTACTCTCATTCAAATTTAATAAGCAGTGCATGGGACAAAGCAAAATAACACGCATCCTCTTACACAAAACTAAAAAAAAATCTAGAAAATGTATCTAAAGAGCCAAGTAATGATTTTGTTATGAATATAAAAACTTAGCCTAATATAACACACCCTTTCATAGACATTTTTGTGTTAAGTTATCATGGCAAATGAGTTATGTACAGGATACCAAAAGGCACCCTACAGTGATATTGACCCATTAATTAAATAGTGCTCATAAATGGCTGTTGAGATAGTATTCTCAAGTGAAATGAGTAGAGTCTTGGACCCGGAAACAGCAGTCCTTATGTCATTCCAGAGCGGAAGGACGTACGACAGCAGACAAGTGTTTTTTGTTTTTTTCCCCTGTGTATTGACTTACACGGTTTAATTGTTCACCACAAGACTAGTAATGTGCACTAAAAAAGTAAGTAGGTTCATTTTTGATTTCATGACAAATCATTTTCAATACCATTGGCAAAGCTACCACATACTGTATACTGCCATACAGATATTTTAATATCTCAATTTTTTTGTCCATTCATGTTTTTCAAGGCAATCATTATTTCAAGCTTTGAGTGGTTTAATCCAAATCTTCTAAAAAGACACGTTCGCTTAATATGATGAACAGATTTTAATATAGGCTTTTATGTACATACATATGAACATTGATCAATTACCATTACAGAAATCTCAATCTTAAACATTTGCTCATTCTGTGTATTTGTGTCTTTAAAATAGGGTAACTTTGTTTCAAAAGCTTACAGTAAAAGGAAGCATGATTTCCAATTTGATTTCAAACTGAATTGAATTTACAAAGGACAAGTACACAGTCAGTAATACAATTATAATACAAATGACCTCAGTTCAGCTGAGGTATTTGAAATATGACAACACTGAATTGTCGTGTTTTAAGAGCCATATATGTTGTTTATTTAGATAAATGGAACATCAGATGGCTTTGACCTGTAATGTCTGTACAATGTAGTGATGCAGTTAGACAGACTAGGATATTTATACAGTAGGCCTATGTACAAATCATACAAATATCCCATTCCAAAACATTTATAGCATACTTACATTGTAAAGAAATTAAAGTTCCATCTTTGATTGTTGAAAGATTTGCTGGTGCATTTCACTTACAGCCAATAAGATTTACAGGAGCATTTTCATCGGTCATGCGTGGATCAATTCTGAATGGTTGATAACTTTTGACAAAGTTTAGTCCAGGAGCAAAGAAATAATTTCTAGCACGGAGACCCAGTCTGAGTGCGCACAAGCAATATCGGAGTGAGAATTTGAGTTTTTATTTGAGAATTTTAGTTTTTATTTAATTTAAGCATCCAGTTTTCTGCGATTACATGACTGTGTTCTTCTCATGTTACAATAAAGTGCTCGCCACATTTGCTCGGGAATGATCAAAATTATGCGGAATACCTGCAATCCCGCGCGGACATTCAGACTCTGGAATTGACAGAAGACAGATGCGCGTCAAACTCGCTGCCGGAGAGGAGAGAGCGAGACGCAGCGTGTATCGGTGTATATGGGAGATACTGTGGAAAATGAGTAATGGAACCGTGTCAGATATTTCAGTATCGGTATCAAAATATTATATAGATATTTATGATAACACTACCATGTAGTTTGTTTCTCCAAACTTTGAGTCCATAAATTACGCTGAGCTCCTTCACTGTCCGAACTGACAGATGTGTGTCAAACTCACTGTCTGATGAGGAGAGAGCGAGACGCAGCGTCACTCACTTCAACCCTGCTGCAGCAGGGCTTTTATTGGTCCCTTTACGATCGGATATCTTTATTGGCTACTGAAGTGCCGTCAAAGGTTTGAATATGTTCAAATTATGGGCGTACTCAGTAACGAACTATGATTTAAAAGTAACGAAGTAGATTATTTTGCTTAATTTGTACTTAAGCACAAGCTTTAAAAAAATATACTCAAAAAAGTACAAGTACTCCAAAAAACTACTTAATTACAGTAACGTGAGTATTTGTAATTCGTTACCTCTACCACTGGGTAGAACCATCACTTCTACCACAAAAGACTGCTTTGTAAGTAAACTTCCTGATTTATCTCAATTCCTCAGCATATCCAACAGCGCAGAAAAACTTGATGATGTAACAGAAACTATGGACTCTCTCTTGTCTAGCACTTTAGATACGGTTGCTCCTTTACGCTTAAATAAGATTAAGGAAAAGAGTCCAACACCATGGTATAATGAACACACTCGCGCCCTAAAGAGAGCAGCCTGGAAAATGTAGCAGAGCTGGAGGAAATCCAAACTAGAGGTATTTCGTATTGCTTGGAGGGAAAGTACCCTGTCCTACAGAAAAGCATTAAAAACTGCTAGATCTGATTACTTTTTGTCTCTTTTAGAAGAAAACAAACATAACCCCAGGTATTTATTCAATACAGTGGCTAAATTAACAAAAAATAAAGCATCAACAGGTGTTGACATTTCCCAACAGCACAGCAATGACTTTATGAAATATTTTAATTCTAAGATCGATACTATTAGAGATAAAATTGTAACCATGCAGCCGTCAGCTACAGACTCGCATCAGATAGATCCCCTGAGGAACAATGCACTATAGATCCCCTGAGGAACAATTCCACTCATTCTCTACTATAGGAGAGGAAGAATTGTATAAACTTGTTAAATCATTTAAACCAACAACATGTATGTTAGACCCTATTCCATCTAAACTACTAAAAGAGGTGGTTCCAGAAGTCATAGACCCTCTTTTGGCTATTATTAATTCATCATTGTCATTAGTATATGTCCCCAAAACCTTCAAATTGGCTGTTATTAAGCCTCTCATTAAAAAAAACACAACTTGACTCCAAAGATCTAGTTAATTACTGACCGATCTCGAATCTCCCTTTTCTGTCAAAGATACTAGAAAAGGTAGTATCCTCTCAATTATATTCCATCTTAGAGAAAAAAATTATATCTGTAAGGATTTCCAGTCAGGATTTAGACCGTTTCATAGTACTGAGACTGCTCTCATTAGAGTTACAAATGACCTGCTCTTATCATCTGATTGTGGTTGTATCTCTCTAGTAGTGCTACTGGATCTTTGCGCTGCATTCGACACTATCGATCACAACGTTCTTTTGAATAGACTAGAAAACTTTGTTGGCATTAGTGGAAGTGCATTAGCATGGTTCAAATCTTACTTATCTGATCGCCATCAATTTGTAGCAGTGAATGAAGAGGTATCATATCGATCACAAGTGCAGTATGGAATACCTCAAGGCTCAGTACTAGGGCCGTTACTTTTCATGCTTTACATGTTACCCTTGGGAAATATCATCAGGAAACACAGAGTTAGCTTTCATTGTTATTCTGATGATACTCAGCTCTATATTTCTTCGTGGCCCGGTGAAACACACCAAATTGAGAAACTAATGGAATGCATAGTCGATATAAAAAACTGGATGACAAGTAATTTCTTACTGCTAAATTCTGAAAAAACAGAGGTGTTAATTATCAGACCTAAAACCCCCACATGTAATAACCTAGAACACTGTCTAACACTTGATGGCTGCTCTGTAAATTCTTCATCATCAGTCAGGAACCTAGGTGTGCTGTTTGATAGCAATCTTTCCTTTGACAGCCACGTTTCTAGCATTTGTAAAGCTGCATTTTTTCATCTTAAAAATATATCTAAATTGAGACCTACTGTCAGGACTATGGACCTGTCTGTGTGTGGTTTTCCTCATGTTGATTGTTAATTGGTTTCCAGGTGTGTCTCCTTAGTTCCTTCGTTATCCTGAGTTTAAAAGCCCCAGTCCTTTGAGTTAGTGTTTGTCGGTCCTTGAATGTCTACCCTGCCTGTGATATGTGTTACCCCTTTGGATTAAAAACTCTTGTTTTGTGAAATTCCTCGTCTCCTGGCTGTCATGACCCCTTGCTCCCCGTAAAGTGTGACAGAAGGACCGACCAAACACAGTAACTTCCATGTGTTTACCCTCCGTTTTGTTTCCCGTTTTTTCCCAGTGTTTTTCTTTCCATTGTGTCTCTATGGATCCCCTCCTTCACCCCGAATTCCTCCTCCTCCTGCTGGAGTAGGGGGAGCGATCGCTCGAGGACCATACTAGACTGTTCCTGATGCTAGCTAATACCATCAGCCACCCAGACGACGCGCTCTGCGTGTTCTATGACGCCAGCCTGAACACCGCGTGCAGAGCGCTGTCGTCCGAAGATGGTCCTCGAGCAGAATTCGCCGCCTTCGTGGAGTGGACTCTGGCGAGAAATGGATCGCCACTCACCATCTGCCCCATGGATGATCTCGCCAGATCCACCCTTGACCCAGAGCCCAACCCACCAACTCACCGCGGTGCGGAGCATCAGCCCGAGCCCACCGATGACGGAGAGCCATTTCCCGCTACAATCAATGAGCCAGCGCCAAGCCGAGCGACTGAGCGGAGGATCGTCCTGGAAGTTGAGTCCAACACGTCAGATCAGGTGCAAGAGCTGGCGACAGTGCCCATCGCGAGGGAGCAAGCCGTGGACGGTGAGCGCGCGGAGTGGAGCTCCGCCCCCTGCACCGCAGCTGAGGGTGAGCTGATAGGACATCTGGGGCTGCTGGACTTTGAGGGGGATCTTATTGACTGGGCGACTGACCTGGAGGTCGACTTTCCCCCTCTCCTCTCTCCTTCGTCTCCTGGATTCCTGGATTTCCTTAGAATCAGAATCAGAATGAGCTTTATTGGACAGGTATGTTTACACATACACATACGAGGAATTTGTTTTAGTGACAGAAGCTCTACAGTGCAACAGGACAGGACACAGATAATAAAAGAATAATATACAAATATACAAATAGGCAATGTACAAATAGCAAAAACACAATATATAATATAGACAATTATGGTGTACAGGTCTGATATGTGCAAATCTGAAATGAAAAAATAAGTATGTGTGGTGAATAAATAATTTATAATAGTGTTGTGTGTTCCATGTTTAATGTCAAGTGTTCATGAGATGGATTGCCTGAGGGAAGAAACTGTTCCTGTGTCTGGTCGTTCTGGTGTTCAGAGCTCTGTAGCATCGACCAGACGGTAACAGTTCAAAGAGGGAGTGTGCTGGATGTGAGGGGTCCAGGGTGATTTTGCCAGCCCTGTTGCTCACTCTGGATAAGTACAGTTCTTGGAGAGTGGGGAGGGTTGTACCAATGATTTTCTCAGCAGACCGGACTACCCTCTGTAGTCTTCTGAGGTCAGATTTGGTAGCTGAGCTGAACCAGACAGTTATTGAAGTGCAGAGGACGGATTCAATGATGGCGGAGTAGAACTGATTCAGCAAGTCCTGTGGCAGGTTGAACTTCCTCAGCTGGCGAAGGAAGTACAACCTCTGCTGGGCCTTTTTCACAATGGACTCAATGTGATTGTCCCACTTCAGGTCCTGAGAAATTGTGGTGCCCAGCAATCTGAATGACTCCACTGCAGTCACAGTGCTGTTCATGATGGTGAGTGGGGGGAGAGCAGGGGGGTTTCTCCTGAAGTCCATGATCATCTCCACAGTTTTGAGCGTGTTGAGCTCCAGGTTGTTAAGACTGCACCAGACAGCCAGCTCCTTAACCTCCTGTCTGTAAGCAGACTCGTCACCGTCCTGGATGAGGCTGATCAGTGTGGTGTCGTCTGGAGCTTGACAGAGGGGTTTTTAGAGGTGCAGTCGTTAGTGTACAGGGAGAAGAGCAGTGGGGAGAGAACACAGCCCTGAGGAGCTCCAGTGCTGATCGTACGGATGCTGGATGTGTATTTTCCCAGCCTCACTAGCTGCTGCCTGTCTGTCAGGAAGTTGTTGATCCACTGACAGACGGAGGTGGGGACGGAGAGCCGAGTTAGTTTATTCTGAGGGGTGTCTGGGATGATGGTGTTAAAAGCGGAACTGAAGTCTACGAACAGGATCCTAACATAAGTCCCTGGTCTGTACAGATGCTGCAGGATGAAGTGCAGTCCCATGTTGACTGCATCATCCACAGACCTGTTTGCTCTGTAGGCAAACTGCAAGGGGTCCAGTAAGGGTCCAGTGGAGGCCTTCAGATAAGCCAAAACCAGTCTTTCAAATGATTTCATGACCACAGACGTTAGAGCCACAGGTCTGTAGTCATTAAGTCCAGTAATTTTTGGTTTCTTTGGGACGGGGATGATGGTGGAGCATTTGAAGCATGAGGGGACTTCGCACAGCTCCAGTGATCTGTTGAAGATCTGTGTGAAGATGGAGGCCAGCTGGTCAGCACAGATTTTTAGGCAGGCTGGTGACACACTGTCTGAATTGCAGGTGTGGGGGAGAGGGGGGTGCTGGAGGTGTGAATGGTTGTGTGGAGAGGTGTTCAGGGCAGGTGTGGGGTGTTTTTTCAAACCTGCAGTAGAACTCATTCAGATCGTCTGCCAGGTGTTGATTCTCCATAGTGCTGGGGGATGGTGTCTTGTAACTGGTGATTTGTTTCATACCTTTCCACACTGAAGCAGAATCGCTGGAAGAGAATTTTTTCCTTAGCTTGCCGGAATAATTCCTCTTTGCCACTCTGATCTCCTTTTCCAGTGTGTATTTGGCCTATTTATACAAGACTTTATCTCCCTTTCTGTAAGCATCTTCTTTGGCCTGACGGAGCTGTCTGAGTTTTGCAGTGAACCATGGTTTGTCATTGTTGTAAGTTAGATGAGTCTTGGTAGGAATGCATATATCCTCACAGAAACTGATATAAGATGTTACAGTCTCTGTGAGCTCATCCAGATCATTGGCAGCAGATTCAAAAACAGTCCAATCAGTGAGAGAGAAACAGGCTTGTAAAACCCGCTTTCATTAGACCATCTTTTAACAGTTCTTAATACAGGTTTTTCAGATTTGAGTTTCTGCCTGTAGGTCGGTATAAGATGACCCAAACAGTGATCAGAGAGTCCTAACGCTGCTAGTGGGACAGAGTGATATGCGTCCTTTATCGCTGTGTAACAGTGATCCAATATATTACTGTCTCTGGTGGGACATGTGATGTGCTGTCTGTATTTTGGCAGTTCGCGGGAGAGATTTGCTTTATTAAAGTCCCCGAGAATGATTAAAACAGAGTTCGGGTGTTGTTGCTCAGTCTCTGTGATCTGATCAACGAGTTTCTGTAAAGCGGAGCTCACGTGCGCTTGCGGAGGAATGTAAACACTCACGAGAATGAACGAGCAAAACTCCCGCGGCGAGTAGAAAGGTTTGCAGTTAATGAAGAGCGTTTCTAGATCAGAACAGCACATCTTCTTTAACACAGTTACATCTGTACACCACCTCTCATTGATGTAAAAGCACGTCCCGCCGCCGCGTGATTTCCCCGTTGATTCTGCGTCGCGATCTGCTCTGATCAGCTGGAAGTTAGGCAGATGTAGCACGCTGTCCGGTATGGCGTCGTTCAGCCAGGTTTCCATGAAACACAGAGCAGCAGAATTTGAAAAGCCCCTGTTTGTCTGGGAGAGCAGAAGGAGTTCGTCCGTTTTGTTGGGTAGAGAGTGGAGATTCGCGAGATGGATGCTAGGCAACGCCGTTCTAAATCCGCGCTGTCTGAGCTTCACGAGCGTGCCAGCTCGCTTCCCCCGTCTGCGTGTCCTGAAGCGTTTGACTAGAGCTACGGCTCCGCCAACAACAATGTCCAGCAAAACGTCCGAATAATCAAAAACCGGTAAAAGATTTTGTGGTGTATTGTGCCGAATGTTCAGCAGATCATCCCTAGTAAAACTGATGGTGTTTGAGAAACAAAAAACAGGAAAAACGAACAAAAACAGTACAAACACTGAAGAGCAAAGCACAGTAGCTGCCATGTGCGGCGCCATCTTAGTCTCCGTTGGTCCGAGCCAGCTGTGACACCTATGCTCTCCATGTCAAATGCAGAAATGTTAATTCATGCGTTTATGACCTCAAGGTTAGATTATTGTAATGCTTTATTGGGTGGTTGTTCTGCACGCTTAATAAACAAACTCCAGATGGTTCAAAACGCAGCAGCTAGAATTCTTACTAGAATACTTCCTGTATGACCACATTAGCCCAGTTCTGTCAACACTGCACTGGCTCCCTATTAAACATCGTATAGATTTTAAAATCTTGTTAATTACTTATAAAGCCCTAAATGGTTTAGCTCCTCAGTACTTGAGTGGGTTCTTATCACATTATACTCTGCATTCCAAATTATTATGCAAGTGATATATCAGTAGGATTTCGGTACAATAAAGAGTCAGATTTTTGTTTGTGTTGTTTTTCACATCTTTTAAGATAACTGGTATCAATCTTAGACAGGTTTGTTCAATAGTTTGCCAGTTCTTAGGTAAATGGAAACCCTACTTAAAGAGGTTGTTCCACATTATTATTATTAAGTAAGTCAAGTCAAGTCAAGTCACCTTTATTTATATAGCGCTTTTAACAATACAGATTGTGTCAAAGCACTTAACAGTATCAAATTGGAGGATAGAGTGTCAGTAATGTATAATAATAAGATTAAACACTCAATTTTCAGTTAAAGGCATTTCATTATTGAATTCAGAGATGTCATTGTCTAGCTCAGTTTAGTTTAAATAGTATATATGAAATCAAATTGACGATAATCGTTAGAAATTAAGTGTCCCCAACTGAGCAAGCCAGAGGCGACAGCGGCAAGGAACGAAAACTCCCTCTGTGACAGAATGGAGAAAAAAACCTTGGGAGAAACCAGGCTCAGTCGGGGGGCCAGTTCTCCTCTGGCCAGGATATTATTATTTATTTTTTTACTTATTGTATTAATTAAATTTTAAATGTATAAATGTATTATATTTCTATTTTTATATTGTTGCAATTTCTAACAATAATAGTATTATGTAGTTAGGTATTTTATTATATTATAGTTATTTTGTTTAATTTTAAGTTTTATTGTATTTAAGTCGAGGTCTTCACTGGGGATATGTCCCCGGGGCTCATCCAGGTGTCCGGCCTCCGCCGACGGTCAGGGTCGCAGACATCATCTCCCGGCGCCATCTGATCCGGACACGGACTGAGAAACAGAATAATAAAGAAACAGACAAATATTAGCGTAGATGCCATTCTTCTTACGATGTAACGAGTACATCGTGTGTTATGAGGAGTGTTCCCGGTTCCGGTTGATCTAATTAATGCAGCCTAACAATCCTTTAACGGATTTGAATAATAGAAGTGTATTAGTGTGTTATGTGTAAGCCAGGTTAAAGAAATGTGTCTTTAATCTAGATTTAAACTGACACAGTGTGTCTGCCTCCCGAACAGTGTTAGGTAGATTGTTCCAGAGTTTGGGCGCTAAATAGGAAAAGGATCTGCCGCCCGCAGTCGATTTTGATATTCTAGGTATTATCAAATGGCCAAAGTTTTGAGAACGCAGCAGACGTGGAGGACTATAATGTGATAAGAGCTCGCTCAAGTACTGAGGAGCTAAGCCATTCAGGGCTTTATAAGTAATTAACAAGATTTTAAAATCTATCCGTTGTTTGATAGGGAGCCAGTGCAGTGTTGACAGAACCGGGCTAATATGGTCATACTTCCTGATTCTAGTAAGGACTCTAGCTGCTGCATTTTGGACCAACTGTAGTTTATTGATCAAGTGTGCAGAACAACCACCCAGTAAAGCATTACAATAGTCTAACCTTGAGGTCATAAACGCATGAATTAGCATTTCTGCATTTGACGTTGAGAGCATAGGTCGCAATTTAGATATGTTTTTGAGATGGAAAAACGCAGTTTTACAGATACTAGAAACATGGCTTTCAAATGAAAGATTGCTATCAAACAGCACACCTAGGTTCCTAACTGATGAAGAAGAATTGACAGGGCAGCCGTCACGTGTTAGATAGTGTTCTAGGTTATTACATGTGGGGTTTTTAGGTCCGATAATTAACACCTCTGTTTTTTCAGAATTTAGCAGTAAGAAGTTACTCGTCATCCAGTTTTTTATATCGACTATACATTCCGTTAGTTTCTCAATTTGGTGTGTTTCACCGGGCCGTGAAGAAATATAGAGCTGAGTATCATCAGCATAACAGTGAAAGCTAACACCATGTCTCCTGATAATATCTCCCAAGGGTAACATGTAAAGCGTGAAAAGTAACGGCCCTAGTACTGAGCCTTGAGGTACTCCATACTGCACTTGTGATCGATATGATACCTCTTCATTTACTGCTACGAACTGATGGCGGTCAGATAAGTACGATTTGAACCATGCTAAGGCACTTCCACTAATGCCAACTAAGTTTTCTAGTCTATTCAAAAGAATGTTGTGGTCGATAGTGTCGAACGCAGCGCTAAGATCCAGTAGAACTAATAAAGAGATACAACCATGATCAGATGATAGAAGCAGGTCATTTGTAACTCTAATGAGAGCAGTCTCAGTACTATGATACGGTCTAAATCCTGACTGGAATTCCTCACAGATACCATTTTTCTCTAAGAAGGAATATAATTGTGAGGATACTACCTTTTCTAGTATCTTTGACAGAAAAGGGAGATTTGAGATCGGTCTGTAATTAACTAGATCTTTGGGGTCAAGTTGTGGTTTTTTAATGAGAGGCTTAATAACAGCCAATTTGAAGGTTTTGGGGACATATCCTAATGACAATGATGAATTAATAATAGCCAAAAGAGGATCTATGACTTCTGGAAGCACCTCTTTTAGTAGTTTAGATGGAATAGGGTCTAACATACATGTTGTTGGTTTAGATGATTTAACAAGTTTATACAATTCTTCCTCTCCTATAATAGAGAATGAGTGGAATTGTTCCTCAGGGGATCTATAGTGCACTATCTGATGCGATACTGTAGCTGACGGCTGCATGGTTACAATTTTATCTCTAATAGTATCGATCTTGGAAGTAAAGTAGTTCATAAAGTCATTACAGCTGTGCTCTTGAGAAATGCCAACACCTGTTGATGCTTTATTTTTCGTTAAATTAGTGACTGTATTGAATAAATACCGGGGGTTATGTTTGTTTTCTTCTAGAAGAGACGAAAAGTAATCAGATCTAGCCGTAAGTCACAGTTCTCATGAAATATGGTGAGGAAGAAAGATCTTTCTGAAGATGAAAAGTATGAAACAATGCAATGTCTTGCAAAAGGCGTCAAAACAAACAATATTTCACGAAAAGCAAATAGAAATTATTGAACTGTCGAAAGATTTGTGAGTGACTTAGAGCACAGATGATCTTGGTTAGATAAAGATTTACTAAGGAAAATTTCTGTCAAACAAATTAACTCTATTGTAATACCAGCTGTAAAAAAGCCACAGCTGAGCAGCAAACAGGTGTTTGAAGCTACTGGAGTCTCAAGATCCTTTCCATGCAGACTGGCAGTTGTGTGTAAAGCTGCGTTTCAGTCACTGCTAACCAAACCTCACAAAGAGAAACCTGCACGGTGGCTGTAGAAATACATTTTCAAACTGTTTAGCACCATGGTATTTATGCAGCATGGCATAGTGTGTTGTCCTGCATGAAAATCCTTTTATTTCCGAGAGCACTATTCTTCATTTTATACCACAGCAGAATATGGTCAGTTATGAACTCCACATATCTTGCAGAAGTCATTTTTACACCCTAAAATAACCTTACATCTCACTTCCCAATATTCCAACCCAAATCATCACCCACCACCTCTTTGCTGATGTTGCAGTCTCATTGGAATAGGATGGCCATTCATCAACTATCAGAAATTCATTTATCTGGACCATCCATTGTACTGCAGCATTCATAAGTGAATAAAACTATTTAAAAATAAGTCTTCATGTGTTTCTACAGCCACTGTACAGGTTTCTCTTTGTGAGGTTTGGTTAGCAGTGACTGAAACGCAGCTTTACACTCAACTGCCAGTCTGCATGGAGAGGATCTTGAGACTCCAGTAGCTTCAAACACCTGTTTGCTGCTCAGCAGTGGCTTTTCTACAGCTGGTATTACAATACAGTTCGTTTGTTTGACAAAAACTTTCCTTAATAAATCTTTATCTGACCAAGATCTTCTGTACTCTAAGTCACTCACAAATCTTTTGACAGTTCAATAATTTCCATTTGCTTTGCGCAAAATATTGTTTGTGTTGATGCCTTTTGCAAGACATTGCATTGTTTCATACTTTTCATCTTCAGAAAGATCTTTTTTTTCCTCACCATATTTCATGAGAACTGTGACTTGCTTAATAATGTGGAACAACCTCTTTAAGTAGGGTTTCCATTTACCTAAGAAGAACTGGCAAACTATTGAACAAACCTGTCTGAGATTGATACCAGTTATCTAAAAAGATGTGAAAAACCACACAAACAAAAATCTGACTCTTTATTGTACCAAAATCCTATTGATATGTCACTTGCATAATAATTTGGAACACAATGTAGTCCTCCATGTCTGCTGCGTTCTCAAAACTCTGGCCATTTGATAATACCTAGAATATCAAAATCAACTGCAGGAGGCAGATCCTTTTCCTATTTAGCGCCCAAACTGTGGAATAATCTACCTAACACTGTTCAGGAGGCAGACACACTCTATCAGTTTAAATATAGATTAAAAACCCATCTCTTTAACCTGGCTTACACATAACACACTTATACGCTTCTAATATTCAAATCCATGAAAGGATTGTTAGGCTGCATTAATTAGGTCAACCGGAACCGGGAACATTTCCTATAACAATGTACTTGTTACATTGTAAGAAGAATGGCATCTACGCTAATATTAGTCTGTTTCTTATTCCGAGTTCACCGTAGCCACCCGATCCAGTACGTATCCAGATCAGATGGTGGATCAGCACCTAGAGATGACCTCTACAGCCCTGAACATCAGCGGAGACCAGGACAACTAGATGAGCCCCAGAGACTGATCCCCAGTGAAGACCCTGTCTCCTAGATGGCCATCGGGACAAGACCACGGGAACCAGTCCTTTACACAATCTGACTTTGCTGCAGCATTGAATTAAACCGCTGGTTTTGTCTGGCCCCCCAACTGAGCCTGGTTTCTCCCAAGGTTTTTTTTCTCCATTCTGTCACCCATGGAGTTTTGGTTCCTTGCCGTTGTCGCCTCTGGCTTGCTTAGTTGGGGACACTTCATTTCCAGTGATATCATCGACTTGATTGAACAGATACTATTTAAACTGAACTGAGCTGGATGACATCACTGAATTCAATAATGAAATGCCTTTAACTGAAAATTGAGTGCTTAATCTTGTCATTTTACATTATTGACACACTATTTTCCTATTTTGACATTGTAAAGTTGCTTTGACAAAATCTGTATTGTTAAAAGCGCTATATAAATAAAGATGACTTGACTTGTTGTAAGTAATTTGTCCAGTGCTGTTGATGAATGTAGGAACATTTCTGTTGAATAAAAAGCGAGTTAACACATCAGCAACTAGCTCAACACATAATTAAGCACATAAATCACAGCGGTAGCTTGAATCTTGTTTGGATGTTGCAGGGACAGATGTAACACACGTGTACTTATCAGGTGCAGAGTGATTCATGAAGGGATGCTGCTATCAAAGGCTTTGAGTGAGTATTCTACAGAAATGTTTAAAACATCTTTTTGAATCTTAAGTTGTAGTTAATTTTAATTATTTCAATTTCAAACTTTGTTATAGCACTATTACAGAGTTATTACAGCACTTTTCTTATTCTTGATTTCTGTGCATTTGCTGCAGAGCTTTTGTGGTGGAGCAGGGCCTGCAAGGCAAAGTGACGGCAGCATTTGTGAGAAAAAAAAGGAAAAACCTGAAACAAAAATATAAAGTAAAGTCATTTTTTTACTTCTAATACAGAAATCAAATGAAATTGTGCTATTAAAATGACTGCTTTTGTATTATGTTTGTGCATATTTGTTGGATCTGAAATGTCCACTGGTGTCAGGACTGGGGAGCTTACAGCAGCATCCTGGAAAATGTATAGTGCCATGGATGAGACCCTCCATCACTCCACCTGTCAGCATGAAGTTCATTTCTTCAAGGTACTACTAGAATATAAATGCATACATACAACTTCATACAACTTCTATTTGGGGTGCTTAAAGTATTAGTTCATCCAAACAGTCAGTCATTATTTACTCACCTTCACGCAGGCTCTCTGTACGGGGTGATGAGGCAGATAGGTGCACTCAGGCAAGGACAGAAAGATAGGTGCACTTTCCCATCCATGTTCAGATTCCAACCTGACTGCAGCAATGAGGGACATGATGGACGGCAAAGACAGGCGAAGGTGGGCACGGTGGTCAGCTGTTTCATCAAAATAATCCTGCAGAACTAGCACAGCTGTGTTGAAATGGCAGTAAGATGTGGGGTTCACTGCCTGTAAATATGTGATTGTTAGAACAATAAGTTTGAATAAAGCTTTTTTTTTAAGGTTTTGTTCACTTGTTTATGTATTAATTTATTGTAATGATTACTTTTATTTATTCTTTTACTTATTTATTCATGTTTCCTATTGTTGTCAGTAAATAAAACATAAATATTTCATTAATTCATGCATTAATTCATTTTGCTTGTTTTATTAAAATGCATCATTTTCAGGAAAAAAAAGTAATATAATTAATTATTGGTCAGCATTTATCCTTATTGTTGTGAGTATAAGTGTTGGGGTGGGCTAGCAATGCAGTTCATTATGGTGTAATGTGAATTTTAAAGTAGTAGTACTTTTTGAAGTTCAAGTAAAAAATTTTCAAGTATAAAATCAACAAGTCTTCTCAAAACACGAGATCTTTAAACAGCTGCCCAACGTCTCCTTTGTTCAGACATTGCAAACGCTGAGAAAAACCATACTAGGTTGTTCAGTTAGGTGTTAATGCACCTGTCGCTCTTTTTTTTAATTTTTTTATTTTTTATTTTTTCAGAACTAATTACATACAAGAGCAGGGAAAGATTCCATGGTTGTACCTTTAACAATGAACATAATCATAATGAAATATTGTAGGTTTGTGTAGATTACATACACAGAAAAAAAAAAAAAAGCACAATCATGAGGTTAAATATCTTTCTTTGAATAATTCATGATGCATCTTTTTTTTAATAAGTCTGAGGGAATTAAATTTAAAAAGAAAAAGACAAAAACATAAAGGAGATTTAAGCCACTTTTGCTTGTGGATCAAAAATTTTGCACATAAAATAAAGACAAAGAAAACATGTTCAAGACCAACTATTTGGCTCGTTAAGTAAGTGCTTATTGAAATGAAGTACCTACTCAGTGAGTATGCGGTTTCCAACACAGCCAATGTCCTCAAATCGTGAATGGAATGAGTTTATCTAGTTTATTAAAAAGCTTGACTTCCAAGTGGTGCACATGGAATGTGGTTTGTTGTCCATAATAGTCTAAATTTGATAGTAAATTGTCTCTACATAATGTTATACATATACACACACACACACACACACACACACATATATATATATATATATATATATATATATGTATGTCCTGGCTTTGAGCATTGAGTGTATTTTCCCATATATCTATGGTTTATGGTTTAGATATTACATACTACTTCTAGGTACTGTGTCTACAATGCATTTGTTGAGGAGAGTAAAGTCATGATGGATCTACAGCCATGATGGATGCTACTGACAAGGATACTTATAAGGGTACACAACCAGCAGTTTAGAAAGACCCAGAAGCAGACCTTGTGCTGGGTTGTCATTGAGATGAGGGTAGTAAAGCTCTGTCATCAAACATTATTCCTAATTTACTGTCCTGGTTGTTTTTAATGTTGGACAACTTTTTTTCAATCAAGATTCACTGATCTAAATGTCTTTCTTGAATTGTGGTTATAGCCCTGTTTTTGAGACATAAAACCTCTCCTCTCTATCAAAAAAGTTTTGTGATCGGATCACTGAAACCACATACAGAGGCAGTCAAAAATGCATTTTGCATCTGCAGATCACATTGCATTTGTAGTAGAAATGCTATGCATCTGGAATTTGTCTCTTGAATGCCTATTTGCCACCCACCCAACTCATGATCATTATATCGAGGAAGTAGACTAAATCAACACTTTGTTGTGTTGTACATAATATTACAATTGAAATTCAAATTGCCAACCATATACTTTTTATTCAACATTCTTTCCTGTTTACTCATAAGCTGCGTAACATGGATTCATCCATGCAAGTGTATTTGTGTGTGGCATTTGCTATTTCAGAGAAAATAGTGTAGGATGTGAAAGCATAAGAGGCTTGCAACAATATCTGAACACAAATGCTCAAAAGAGATACATTTAAAAACTTGTTACCACAAAGTAAAAATAGCAATGCATCTCAGCTGACCTTTCATGATCGCATCACCAAAAACACATTAAATACTAAGTGGAAACCAGGGCAAAGAGTCAAGTAGCCTCAACTCAGCTCTCCAGGAGTAGGGTTGGTTACCCCTGGTGTATATACACAAACACTGTGAAGTCCCATGTTTGTGTTTGGAATGCTTACTTAGTCACGTAAACAAATGCATAGCAATGTAACTTGTTGGAAACATGGGGCCGTTTGTGTGTTCAGCTTGCTAAGAATGAGGTCTGGCTGCAGAACATGCATCTGATTTTGGTGGAAGAGGGGTATCCTTTGTTGTGTTTATATTAAATAGACTACAATGGACAATAAATGAAGCAAATACATATACAACAGTATATGAGTTGTATGTCATTTCAATGTAATTTGTGAATGTTTTATAATAATAAATGTTTACATAAAAAATGCTAAGCAGGTGTAGCATGTAGCTTATATAAAAAGCTACAAATAATATATTTGTCTCATATGGCAAAATCCACATTAGATCGGACGTTATTGGAAACACTCGATAGTATGAGTAAAAGCATACTATTAATATTAGCTTGAGAAAAGAATTCACAAAAGGTTCTACAAAAATTCATGTTTTCTAGACTGACTTTCAATAATAGATGGGTAAAAGTACATCAGGATCAAAGCAATGTAACGCTGGAATATAGACAAATAATGGCTGTATAAAATCAAAAAATAATGACTTAATATCTCAGACGTGGAAGAAGTGTGTAATAAACGCACACAAATATCATGATATACTGTGAAACCAACAGAATCTTCAAAAAAAAAAAAAAAAAAAAAAAAAAAATTCCAAACACAACCACAGCACTGTTTTGCGTCTCTGAGCAACATGCGGTGATTCGTTCCTGAATGAATCAACCGTTTAAATGATTCGGTTCAGTTGCAATGACTCACTTATTAACGCTGACTTACTGCCGCCTATTGGCCGTTTTAATTTCACATTTAAAGTATATTCATATTTTTTAAATAATTTCAAACATCAGTTTTCAACGTTTTATGTTTCAAATATCAAAACATCATTTATGCATTTGTAACTGTGCAGGTTAGCATTCTATGTCCCTCTGAGCTGCATTAAAGAGTGTGTAAATACATCTAAATGCCACTTCAGATGAATTGCAAAGATACATTTTGTTGATACTGATTTCATTTGCTTGGTAACAGCCCAAATGCAAGAATTTGAGTCAAAAGATGATGCACACTTTTAGAAAAAAATGGCTTAAAGGTAAAAATGCCCATAAAACTTGTTGGAAAAGACTCATTTCTATCACTGCTGTGAACTGACCACACAGAATATGAAGAATATCAAAAAAATTCAGGAGTCACCTGTCCATGGTAATCTTTAAGATACCAGCACAATAACACGCTCAGCAAAATATCGTCTAATTATTGTTATCGATAAAATCCCAGAAAATATAGAGATTCATGTTGCAACATGCACACCCCTAATTCATGTTATTTAATTTATATAATAATTTATTGATAATAATTGTTGAAATAAATATTATTAATACTTTTGACTTATCCATTTTCTTAAAAATGGTGTAAAGGCTGAAATGTAAAGTTTATCATTTTACACAACTTTTTGTTTTTGTGAAAACTTGTATCTGAATTGTAAATTATGCTTTTTACAATCATTTTACAGTTTAATATGGTACTATAGACATTGCGCTGCCCCGCTCATATGCTATTAATTTTATTTGTGCAGGTCTTAAAAAAGGTCTTAAAAAGTCTTAAATTTGAGCTTAAAAATCCTGCAGAAACCCTGTGTATAAACAGGCCAAATACACACTGGAAAAGGAGATCGGAGTGGCAAAAAGGAATTATTCTGGCAAGCTAAGGAAAAAATTCTCTTCCAGTGATTCTGCTTCAGTGTGGAAAGGTATGAAAGATATCACCAGTTATAAGTCACCATCCCCCAGCACTGTGGAGAATCAACAACTGGCAGACGATCTGAATGAGTTCTACTGCAGGTTTGAAAAAACACCCCACACCCGCCCTGAACACCTCTCCACACAACCATTCACACCTCCAGCAACCCCCCTCTGCCCCACACCTACAATTCAGATCAGCGAAGATGAGGTGCGCAAGGTCTTCAGGAAGACCAAAAGAAGGAAAACACCAGGCCCACTGGACTTTATGACTACAGACCTGTGGCTCTAACATCTGTGGTCATGAAATTATTTGAAAGACTGGTTTTGGCTTATCTGAAGTCCTCCACTGGACCCCTACTGGACCCCCTGCAGTTTGCCTACAGAGCAAACAGGTCTGTGGATGATGCAGTCAACATGGGACTGCACTTCATCCTGCAGCATCTGGACAGACCAGGGTCTTATGTTAGGATCCTGTTCGTAGACTTCAGCTCTGCTTTTAACACCATCATCCCGGACACCCTTCAGAATAAACTAACTCAGCTCTCCGTCCCCACCTCCGTCTGTCAGTGGATCAACAGCTTCCTGACAGACAGGCAGCAACTAGTGAGGCTGGGAAATTTTCATCCAGCACCCGCACCATCAGCACTGGAGATCCTCAGGGCTGTGTTCTCTCCCCACTGCTCTTCTCCCTCTACACCAACGACTGCACATCTAAAGACCCCTCTGTCAAGCTCCTGAAGTTTGCAGACGACACCACACTGATCGGCCTCATCCAGGACGGTGACGAGTCTGCTTACAGACAGGAGGTTAAGGAGCTGGCTGTCTGGTGCAGTCTTAACAACCTGAAAACTGTGGAGATGATCGTGGACTTCAGGAGAAACCCCCCTGCTCTCCCCCCACTCACCATCATGAACAGCACTGTGACTGCAGTGGAGACATTCAGGTTCCTGGGCACCACCATCTCTCAGGACCTGAAGTGGAACAATCACATTGAGTCCATTGTCAAAAAGGCCCAGCAGAGGTTGTACTTCCTTCGCCAGCTGAGGATGTTCAACCTGCCACAGGAGCTGCTGAATCAATTGTACTCCGCCATCATTGAATCCGTCCTCTGAACTTCAATAACTGTCTGGTTCAGCTCAGCTACCAAATCTGACCTCAGAAGACTACAGAGGGTAGTCCGGACTGCTGAGCGAACCCTCCCCACTCTCCAAGAACTGTACTCATCCAGAGTGAGCAAAAGGGCTGGCAAAATCACTCTGGACCCCGCACATCCAGCACACTCCCTCTTTGAACTGTTGCCGTCTGGTCGACGCTACAGAGCTCTGAGCACCAAAACAACCAGACACAGGAACAGTTTCTGCCCTCAGGCAATCCATCTCATGAACACTTGACATTAAATGTGGAACACACAACACTATTATAAATTATTTATTCACCACACATACTTATTTTTTCATTTCAAATTTGCACATATCAGACCTATACACAATAATTGTCTATATTATATACTGTGTTTTTGCTATTTTTACATTGCCTATTTGTATATTTGTATATTATTCTTTTATTATCTGTGTCCTGTCCTGTTGCTGTCTTTCTGTTGCACTGTAGAGCTTCTGTAACTAAAACAAATTCCTCGTATGTGTAAGCATACCTGGTCAATAAAGCTCATTCTGATTCTGATTCTGATTCTGTTCATGAGATGGATTGCCTGAGGGAAGAAACTGTTCCTGTACCTGGTCGTTCTGGTGCTCAGAGCTCTGTAGCATCGACCAGAAGGCAACAGACAGAGGTGGGGACGGATAGCTGAGTTAATTTGGTCTGGAGGAGTGATGGGATGATGGTGTTAAAAGCGGAGCTGAAGTCTACAAACAGGATCCTCACATAAGTCCCTCGTCTGTCTAGATGTTGCTGGATGTAGTGCAGTCCCATGTTGACTGTATCATCCACAGACCTGTTTGCTCTGTAGGCAAACTGCAGGGGGTCCAGTAAGGGTCTAGTGATGTCCTTCAGATAAGCCAAAACCAGTCTTTCAAATGATTTCATGGCCACAGACGTTACAGGTCTGTAGTCATTAAGTCCAGTAATTTTGGGTTTCTTTGGGACGGGGATGATGGTGGAGCGTTTGAAGCATGAGGGGACTTCGCACAGCTCCAGTGATCTGTTGAAGATCTGTGTGAAGATGGGGGTCAGCTGGTCAGCGCAGGTTTTCAGACAGGCTGGTGTTACACCGTCTGGGCCTGATGCCTTCCTTCTCTTGTTCTTTCTGAAGACCTGGCGCACATCATCATCACTGATCTGGAGTACGGGGGGGGTGTTTGGTGTTTATTCAAACCTGCAATAAAACTCATTCAGATCGTCTGCCAGTTGTTGATTCTCCACAGTGCTGGGGGATGGTGTCTTGTAATTGGTGATGTCTTTCAGACCTTTCCACACTGAAGCAGGATCACTGGAAGAGAACTGGTTCCTTAGCTTTCCAGAATAATTCCTCTTTGCCAGTCTGATCTCCTTTTTCAGTTTGTATTTGGCCTGTTTATACAACAATCTGTCCCCATTCCTGTGAGCATCTTCTTTGGCCTGATGGAGCTGTCTGAGTTTTGCAGTGAACCATGGTTTGTCATTGTTGTAGGTTAAATGATACCTGGTAGGAATGCATATATCCTCACGGAAACTGATATATTATGTTACAGTCTCTGTGTAATTTAAATGTGTAATTAAATTACAGTTACTTATGAAAATGTTAACGATTACAAAGGGGGGTTACATCTTAAGATTTTCACACACATACATATTTAATCAGTTTCTTTCCAAAATTGTATTGACTGCTCTAAAATATGAAACACCAATGTTTCAGGAGTTTAGGACACAGAATAGGACACATGCTTATTTGAAAACGGTTTTATTTCGTATTTGGGTTTATGTATATGTTTTTTGTTTGTTTGTTTGTTTTTTAAATTAACTTTTTTCCCCAAAGCATTGTTAGATGCCAGTGTTTCCTGTCATAGTTATGTATAGATTTGATTTAAAAACAGCATCATAGCTATTAATGTCAGGGATTCAGCCACACCGCCCGTCACATTAACAAGGTCCCTCTCACCTGCCTACTAATCATTGCCACCTGTCTCTGCAAATCAAGCTCCCTTTATCTCTGCACTCACCCCTCTGTGTCACTCTGTTCTCGTAGCTTCATTACATACTTACCTGACTCCCTGTATGTTTGCTTACCTGCAAGTTCCCTTGACGATTACCTCTCCGTGCTCCAGCACTCCTACGCTCCGCTGTTTCCTGTGGCTCACCTGGAATAAAGACAGGACACGTTACTTCGATCAGTTAAGCCTCCCTGCCTTACCTGCATACTTCCCTTTGAATTGTTGACCTGTATTCTCCTGCCTCCTTCGTCAATAAACCTGTTGTTGTGTAATGCATCCTTGTGTCTCCTGAGTATTTGCTGACAGAAGACCTTAGTGGTTCAACCATATGTATGTATGCTGATACACAGCTTACGCTTTGAACTGAACGTAAACAAGGTATCCGTGTGCATACGTTGCATACGTTGTTTACGTTCAGATCAAAGCGTAAACAATGTAAACAATTATTTATTTATTTTTTCGTTCAGGTGAAAATACACACGTCATGCATTAGAAAGCACACATGGTATTGCATGGTAACCGTTATCTTGAGGAAAAACAGCCTATCGCCGGTCTGTCAAGGTACAAAAACGACAAGCTGTGAAATTAACAATGCAAATGAGATGCAGTTTGAATTGGATAAGATGCTGATTATTTGTTAGTTTGGTTTCATTTGTTACGACCTTGTCTAGGGTAAAGCCGCAACATAAACTGGAATAAAAAAACCAAAGATCCTTTACACATTTATTTACAGAACCACGAGTGAAAGCACAACTTCAAGGGGTGAGCAAAGGCCAGAACAACAAACAAACAGCAAGCTAGCTCCTAACAGAAAAGACTAAATTCCCTAACAAAAGAAAAACAAAATGAAAGTACAATACGTTACCCTAACTCCATATCTAATGAAAAACAGGAGAAAACAATATTTACAAAAGAAAATGGCACTCACTCCCTACAGCTTCCAAGTGTGGAAAAGAGTATTTACAATACTTTACAAAATATACAAAATGGAAATGAGATTGACAACAACTTAATTCAAAACCAAAATTCACACTGCGCACAACAGGCAAGCTAACAGCAACAACACACTGTAGCAAACACACAATAGCACATGTGCAAAACAACAACAGTAAATCACTAGTTGAGCAGAGCTCCCCCTCAGGTGCACCAGATCCTTTTATTACCTCTCCTTTGTCCCATTAGCACCAATCAGATCTGGAGATCACTTTGGTAGGATCCAATCCTGTGAAAGAAAGAGTGGGACAAAAGAGAGAGAGAGAGAAAGAACCAGCAACTAAACAGCACTAAACTTCAAATTATAGGTTTAAAGGGGTTGAGTTTTTCTGAGTGAGCAGGCAGAGCAAGATGCATGGGGAAGGCGGATACTTTCTTTTTCTTATATTTATTTATTTTTAGCATGGACCCCACAAAATATAACTTTCTCATATATATTTAATCTACAACCTCGCTCTGTACCAGAGTATAACTTTATTGTATACCATAGCTAAATTTGCCATAGGCTTAAAGTTAATGATATGCTAATATGCTAATGAAGCACCAGTTTTGTAGAACTGCCCAATTACTGCTTTCCACTCAGATAGGATGTGAAATTACATAGTAAAACAAGTGATGACTATAGTCGAGAAAGAGGAAATAATTTTACAATGATGACAAACTGTGTCAAAATCTTTTATAATGCTGGTGTCGTGTCTCACTACCCAATTCAAATTGATAGTAACACTTCAGTTTAGGGAGCAATTCTCACTATTACCTAGTTGCTTATTAATATGCATATTACTAGCAAATTAGGAGTTTGAGGCAAGAGTCATAGTTATTGGACCTTACATAGAATTGGAAATTTAAAAAAGTGTGACCACCCTGTCTCACTGTTGTTGCTAAAATCATGCCCTCTTCTGGCAGAGGTCTGTCAAACTCACTGATTAAGAATAGGAGAGCAGATTAAACAGCAAAACAAAACAAAACAAAACAAAACAAAACAACAGGAATGCTGAACAAAACTGTTGACTAAATTAAGATGTAATTCACGAATTCATGGAGTAACTTTGATCTGTGAATATGTGTAATGTGTATTTATCCCTACTGGACTTGCAGTGGAAAGTATATTTCAAGTATATACTGTATGCAAAACTTCAAATCTCAGTTTATTATTATTATTATTATTTTTCAAACAGACTCTTATGCTCTTACTGTTTTATTTATTAGCTATAAAATTTTAGATAAACCACAGAGACATGCAATTACATGTAACAGGCTTACACAACAAGTTTAACATTTTGTTGAGACACCAGCAATGATACAAAATTTTCACCAAAAATAAATAAATAAAATAAAATAAAATAAAATAAATATATATTAGTATAATACAGTCATGATAACAGGCATGTTTTGGTTTCATGAAAAAAAAAAAAAAAAGTTCAGAATGTCTGCATACTTACCTTCAGTCCACTTAATAAGCTAATTAATTTTCAAGGAAATATCCAATAAAATTTATAATTTTGCATCAAAGACGTTCATGTCATGATGATGTATTTTTATTTTATTGTATGTTATTATTTGTAATTAAATGAGGTAGCCTACATGTGGATGAATTACATTTATGGATTTGCGCTGTGAGAGATATCAAAAAACAGTGATTCAGCTTGATGCAATAAATATAAATAGTCAATAACCTGTACAGGAAGCTGTATGATTATCATGGACAAACATTTACTCCATATAGTATCAACCTAGAAACATATACTGTAAATGAATGTCTATATCACATTACATCCATTCAAAGGTAGGAATATATTTTACTTGGTGAATTGGTTGTGAATTTGTGCAATCCCATTCCAACATTTTACATTTTTGTAAAATCTGCTCAATGCTTGACCGTTATGTTAAGTGGTGGAGTTTTTGTCAGATTTTGCACATTTATATTATGCAAATTCTGATGATGTATCAACCTTGAATGCTAATTAAAAAAATAAAATAAATAAAATAAATAACAAATAAATAAAATTAAAAATAATAAAAGCATTAAGACTTGTTTTCCAAATACTGTCCATTTATTCTTCCTTAATTTCTTTTTTTTTTTTTTTTTAATGATTAAAGAACCAGAATCATTAAGTAGTCAGAACCAGAACTGATCATTTTTCCAACCTTATCATCGTAAACAGTGTAGTGCTTTCAGCTTTTCAGGTCTAAAATTTATTTATAAAGAATCAGTAAAAGTATATATATATATATCACTACACTGTTCACTCTAATAAAAGACTACAGTATGCCCTAATAGTTTTATGTATTTATTTGTAAACTATTGTTATTATCATTATGAAATCATCTTTGTTGTCCACACTGATTCAAGCCACGGAGGATGGACTCCCCCTGGTGTTTCGGTTCTTCCCAAGTGTTCTTCTTAGGAGCTGTTCTTTGCCACTGATGATGATTTTATTTTTATTTATTTATTTATTTATTTGGGGGGGCAGCCACAGTTTATGATCACTCTGGAGTGGAGTCCTTAAAACAGTGCAGTTATAAAGCAGGTGTCCCAATATCTGGGAGTTCCCTTATATCCTGTTGTCTTCCACATGATCACTGGATGCAGGCCTGAGTCAGTTCAGTTTTTCATCCGTTCCATATGTTGTAAGAGTTAGACTTATTTATATATTGATTTAAACATGTTATATAAAAACAAATAACCACAAGAGCACACAAAGATACTTTGTGTTTCTGTAAACTGAGATTCTTGTGCTGTTGTTCCATCACATACTGACTTTCTCCCAGAGGAAGGTCAAGTTCTGAATCGCTGTTAACTTCTATTATATTCAAGACAGTAGAATAAGCGTTTTGTGTATTTATTGTCAATATTAACACGTTTACTTAGCTCATTTAACATCAGACATTTTTTAGGGTTTTTGCACCATTATGGGATGCACTGGCTTAGCCATACTTTACCGTATGGGGGGGGATGGGGCCTAAAGGGAATTGCTCACGTCATTTTACCATTGTTTAAAATAAAAATAAAACTTTTATAAACCAGTCAGTCAAATAACCTTTCATCTGAAACATATTGAAGTCTTTGTAGTTTACATATAAATTCAAATGGCTTGCTTGGTCGAACGACTACATTTTTATTTATTTTTTTTCTGTCTGCAAATCCACTGAAAACCTGGATTTACAATCATGTTTTTGATTTCCCATCACTCAAAACAGCTGTCATGTTAGGACATATACTGAAGAAAAATAATACCCAATGCATTGCAGTTATGCTTGTAAAAACAAACCTAATTCTGATCATGACTTCAATGAAGTAAGGGTGAGCTCAATTTTTCATTTTTCTTTCTTTCTTGATTATTTATGTACGTTGTTATGGGAAACTATATGGGTAAACAGCAACTTAAAAAAAGTGCTGTGGGCAACAAGTATTTGGTAATGATTCAGTAAGAAGAGGTGAAATTCAGAGTCCACTTAACATATGCCTAGAACACTCAAGAAAGCACTGAACTTTGAAACTGTTATAACTATACAGAGACAGAGATCTCCAAGTGTCTGACCTGAAGCAACCTGGAAGATTTCACTTTTATTTGTTTATTTATTTATTTAATCTGAATGGTTGTGTGTTTAATGAAAAGGATTTAAACATAATTATATAAATAAATTATAGAAAAAAATAATTGCTATCAAGTATATTACATTGGCAATTGCAATAAACAAATGCATAAATAAAATAATAAAGAAAACAACGTTTTTACACTATTGTTTCTATCACTGCATTCAAACGGTACAGTCTGCGGTTACTTAATTTTATTTTATTTTTTAATGTTATGACATAAATCCAGCTTTTGGCTAGCCTACTAGCAAAAAAAGGTGCATAATAATAGATGTGGCGGTTTTTGATCCAGTTCTTGCCGTTTGAAACATTTAGAAATATATAGGCCTATATTATTATTATGAAGGTGCTTAAGTATGGACTCTGGAAGAGTGGAAGTTATAATTTAGTGGTCATGCATAATCAGCAAATTGTATGTTAAAATAGCCTACCGTAATATATAATTTTGTCGGTTGAAATGTTCCGAGAAGGCAACGTTTGATGGCAAAATAATAACATCAAGGACGCTGATAACACTTATCCACTTCCATAAGTGTGCTCTGTATTATGCGGGCTGTGATGCTAAGGTTTTGGTTTGTGTGGACCAATTGCGCCTCTCTGCGGATCATATCGTGAACACCACAAAATTCATCATGGCATCTAAACACCTCGCTTAAACACAGCATTCAGTTTTAACTCTATTATTAAACTTCAATAATAGACCTACTACCTACAGTTTAGGGCGTGCTATTATCGACATCTGCAGCATGAAATGAACTGGACTATTCTTAAACTGGTCCTACGAAGTGAACAACGTTACTGATCCTTTCAACGGGCTCTGTCGCCATCTAGTGGCAAGTATATTGGTGATGTGTGATTTGGTCCATATCACATTGAAAATGCACTCATTTTGTAACACATTTGAGATGGTGGTTGAATCTAATCTGTATCTTCTATTGGCAATAAAATACCAAATTACTTCCTTCAAATGTTAGTCCTGCTTATTAAGGCGTTGAGAACCCTCATTTGGAGATATGGATGATAAGAAATGATTCATGTTGAAGTTCAAAAAATGGTAAGAGTTATCTGGATCCATGGACACCCAAGTGCACACTTCCTGAAATATCCCATTTGGAGGCGTGAAAGGGTTATTATCCACGCGTTAACTTCAGCATACATTCAAAATCGTTTTATGAGCGACTCCCTTACTTTTGATATTTTCGATAAAATACTCCTCAACCGAGACTAATTCCAGATAATATCCTACAATGCTTCAATAATTTTTTTTTGTACGTTTTTTTTTTTTTTTTTTTTACCACTTAAGGCAGATGTCGAGTCCTCAGGAAATTTCATGGAATCTTTATTTTGTTATAGTTGTTGAATGGTTTATCCTTTTAGTTTAAAAAAAGGAAAGAAAAAATCTGTAATGCAATTTAGTATATATATATATATATATATATATATATATATATATATATATATATATATATATATATATATATATATTTATGCCTATCCAATTCGCCAATTGCCGCATCGCATCTGCCTATTTTGCGATAGATAGATAGATAATAATTGGATATTTCCATTTGCAGAGAAAGAATCAACACGTAGGGCCTTTCATTTATGCGGGACAGGAAATAAATCTATTAAATAGTTTTGAAGTTGTACAGACTTTGCAGAACAGACAATAATCATTCCATTTCAGCGTCAAGAAAAGGGGGAGTTTATGAGAGGGTTAAAGGAATGAGAGAACTGTTGTTAGCACTGCTATATCAAGGAAGAAGGACTCCCTGTTATCTGTGAATGGGTTTGCCTTCTTTTCCAGAATAGATATAGCACGAATTTTTAATTCGTTTTTCTTTGAGAGACAACAATGCTGCGTTTGAAAGCGGGACACAATTTGGGTTTTGTGAGGGATTCCTTTCTCTTCTTGCGGGCCCAGCTGTCCATATGGAATAGAACGTGTACAACAAGCACCACAATGGCACCAACTGACAGGCGCTAAAAAAAAAAAAAAAAGGATATATCTCCCTGACTCAGGGATGCACTGGTCCAGATAAAGGACCTGAATAGCACCAAGAAATGCGGACTGTCTTTCTCCCTCTCTCCACCCGGAGATACACTCCCCCTGTTAATATGCACGCCTCTAACATTCACAACAACCGACCCTAAGCTTTGTTAGGTTTTGTGTCATGTACTGTATATTGTGCTACTATAGACTGCTCAAAAGTGCTTCGCCACATTGTTGACCATCAGCCCAACGCAACTGTGGCCACGATTTTTTTTTTTTTTTTTTCTTCTGAGCGCATTTTTGCTACACAATCACAGACGGAATAACTAATCAGAAAAGAAAAAAGCAGTGGTAAAACTTTGGAAACGTTTTTTGTCTTTCTCTGAAATGGTACACTGAAGAAACGTTAAATATAGGCTACCATCACAAATTACTTCTTATAGTCGACAACAGGTGCAAGTACAATTCTGTCATTTTCACACCGCCTTCTCCTTACCAAACAATAGCGCTTTTGCAAGAATATTAGTATTAAAATATTAATAAAAGTATCAAAATATTAGTCAGATATTATATAGAGTTATTTAAAATCATAAATTAATAAATAAACAAAATATCAAAAAGTACTACAATCAAACCAACTGTAGAAAGCGTGGGGAAAAAGATCGAGTCGCTTAAGATTAATTCTGTGAATAATTAGCACAGCGTTTCTATTTAACCGTTTGTTTAATGAAATCCAAGTTTACATTCGCATCTGCTGTGATATATATTTGAAAAACAAACCATTTCGGATTTTGCACTGAACCATAGTATTGACCCAAGACACTAATAGACACGATAATCCTCACCGGGAAACGAACCAAAAAGAGAGCTGTTGTTCTTGCCTATTTAAAAACAAAACAAAATAAAGTATATATACTATATATAGGATTTTTGACTTTTAGCTATTTCTTAGCTGCCATCCGATGTGTAAAAAATGTCCTGACTCGTATACGGCCGCGGTGCATATCAGTTCGAGCAAATAACTTCTTTGATAGCCTACACAGTGTGGCAAAGCGTAACAACACATTTGTTTAGCTGACAATAAAATATTCTATAATTGCATTGTAAATAGTAAAATTACATAATATTAAGCTAACAAAACTTTGTCACGTGTGTTTCCTCTCTTAAATGTGCCGTTTTAACACCCGAAATGTCAGCCGCGGAGCCTGAAAAGGAGAGAGGGTTTGAATGAAAAGCTGCTTAGCTGAAGAAGCCCTCTTATATTAAGTGAGTGGATTTTTACCCCCATTTCACAAGTGACTTTAGCCTTCTTATTGCTGAAGTGTTCGTACAGATAAATTCGGAAAAATGAAGCCAATTGTGTTGCTGATGAAGTGACAAAGAGAGCGACAAGCTGTCCAAAGCAACATTTGTGCACATAAAGGATTTATAAATTAGCATATTTATATTATTTGTTTTTATTCGTTCTATTAGTTTATTGTAAAGTATTTGTATTAATAGGAGATGGCGAAGAAACGATCCATATTTGTGTCCGAAATCACTGAGACCAAACGCAAAACAAATCGGAATTTCTGAAACACATCATTTTTATTAAAAGTCTTAATAAAAAGAATTGTAGACCTCCCTCGCCAGCGCGCGGTGTTACTGAAATTAACATGAGGGATATTTATCGACAACTGATGTTTCATTTTCCCTAAATATCGGATATATTTAGGCTATAGCTTACTGAACGGTCAAACATAATATTGCAAACAGTTATCACAAAATATTTACATAGAAAACAAACCAATGTAATAAGCTAAAGATTGCCAATGTTTATTCATGGCCATAAATATATTCGGTCCATTGTAAAAGAAAGAAATAAAATCTTCTATAATCATAAAGTGGTTTTGCACGTGCTTATAACACGAAGGACAAAAGGAAAACATTTCTACAACACACAAACATACTTTACAAAATTTCACAAGAGCTTTAACATTCTTAAATTTGGGGAGAGGCTTGACCCGGTTTTCTTAACGAAAACATGTAAACATAGCGCACACGTCAATCCCCAAAATAAATTGGTGAGAAAGGGTCAAGCTGCAAAAATAAAAAGTCTTGTATTTTTGTTTGGAAAGCTCCCTACCACGGTCTTTAAAATGCAGCCCTGCATTTGCAAGTCAGTATTTGTTCACCAAGTCCACTGTTGCGTTTGCACCAAGTGATGTGCTGTTGGGAACTGTGGTGTGGTGGCGGCGCTGTAATGCGCGTTATATTGCATGTGCTGGAGAGACTGGGCGCTATACGCGGAGAACGGAATTCCAGCCTGAAAAGTAGCTGCCAAGTCCTGAGCTTTTAGCGTATGGCAGGGCTTGCCATCTCTGACTAACACAGGCACGGCCACCCGCCTAGGAGAAGGGAGATGGGTCACTTCCATACCTTTCTCCGCCCTGGCTCTCTTCATTTTGTACCGATGGTTCTGGAACCAGATTTTCACTTGGGTTGGAGTCAGGCGGATCAAACTGGCGAGATGCTCCCTCTCCGGGGCTGACAGATACCTTTGTTGCCTAAACCGGCGCTCGAGTTCGTAAGTTTGTGCCTTGGAAAAGAGCACCCTCCTTTTGCGCTTCTTACCGGAGTCGCTGCCGTTGCTCGAAGTTTCCTTGTCGTTGTCCGGCGACTCGTCCGCTGAAGGCTCCGGAGATTTTGCAGACGAGTCTTGAGAGTTTGCGGATAGGCCGTGTACTGGTTCAAAAAAACAAACAAAAAAACAATAAACAAATAAATAAAATAAAAAATAAATAAATAAAAATAAACAAAAAAGGGAAAGGGGAAAAAACTACATTTAATACCATTTCAAATAAATTGTAATTGTAAATCGCAAGAAAGTGTGTATATGTGACAATTCTTTGTATTTATTTCTCAATTATACAAACGAACAAATATTTACCAAAGAACATTAAATTAGGTCAGACGGACAAGTAAATACAGCAATTCAGCAATCTGTTATTGCAGATCTGTTCATAACATGAACATGCTTTTCATTTTAATAGGCCCTTATTATCACGGGGCGTGTGACCCAAACGGAACGATGATTTTGCAGTATAGCCGATTCAACAGTTACTGATTAACAAAGAGGAAAATGTAAGCGAAAACTATCAGTCAATAAAGCTCCCAGAAACTGTCTGGTGAATTTAAACAGGATTTCTGAAACAAAAAAAAGTGGTGCTGATAACTAATTTATTGCAGATATAACCACAATCCAGAAGCACATAATAGGTTACGCCTTTAGAAAAGCGCAAAGGTGGAAATCTACAGATCTACGACAGTAGGCTATCAAAAACAGTGATTTTGTAAAATGATTTCAGCTGTGCAAAATCAAATATTTGTGAGTAAATAATAGTGCTTTTTTACAATCGAAGAGAGTTTCAACTTGTGTGAATTCTTGCTACTTACATGAGTACTGGATGCTGTCTGTAGTTGCGAGCCATCTGGTGTAAGGATTGTCGCTATTATCATAAAACGGATTCTTTAAAGGCAGGTTTTGAACATTCTCTAAAGGACTTTGCACTAGCACTCCAGGCGTTTTAGTCGCCTCAGAACCCTCCGTATCTTCCTCAGTCCCGGTGATAGATCCTTCTTCATCGTTAGTATCAGGGAGGTCCAAAATGTCCTTTACTGAAAAGCCCGTCTTTGTGTTGGTCAACGACATGTTCTGTGGCATTTGATGCAGTGAAGTTGCTGCACCAGTTTGGCAATCCTCTGTTTAAAAACACAAAACACAGATGATTTAATGAATATAGGATCGGTGCCGTTTCAGCGCGAAGTAAGCTGAAGTCGACGCATGAGGCTCGATCTGTAACCGTTGCTTGGGAAAAAAGTAGCGGAGAAATCAGTTCTGTAAGTCCAGGAAGAATGCCAAAGTGACTGAAGTGGTATATCTAGCTCATGGATATTGCGCTACTGCTGGGTGTTAGGGGGAAATAAGCCATTACCAGGCTGATCAGTCCATATAAGGTTGGTCTCAACACATGAACCTGCAGTGAAAAAGCATTAAAAACGAAAAAGGTTGGCCACGTGTGGGCGGGTCTTGGGAGTCAAGTGGATGAAGACAGTGTTTGCCGATGTGAAATTGTGGGTTTTGGGGAGATCCTAGCCTATACCATTGGTGCTTCAGAACATGATGAGTGGTATAACGTGTCAATTAATTACAAAGATGGGGAGGGCCTTTTTACACCCTATTTACATACAAAGAACCTCCAAGTAGCTTTATACACATCATAGGCCTTCTTGAACTGGAAATGGACAAAACCTGTGTATATTCCTCCGGTAGTTAACTTATAACGCAGATGTATATAAATAAATGATGCGCTGAAAGTGCTGTTTGGATCCAGCATTTAGGAGGATGTCTCTTTGTAATCCCCAAAAATGTTTATTTTAAAAAAGGGCAACGAAATCGCCTCTAGTGGTAACAGACTAATTTATGTAGGTCAATATTTTGGTTCGGGATTAAGGAGAAGGGTCGTTCACTGGACATGATTAAGCCATCAAAAATGATGAAACGGCAAAGAAACAATTAATGATCCTTTTTTTTCTGAATGATTATTAGCTTTCTTATTATTGTTAGAGAAACTGTTATTGTGACTTTTTTTAAAAAAAAATAATCTTGTGCAATTTGCATAATTAATTTTATCGTTTAGACATTTAGCGCACGTTAAAAGCGAAGTATTTACTCGTAACATATTTGATCGCGATGATTATGTGGGTAAACAGTAAAACTATGTTCAAATTACATGAACGAAAATTTACTGCCTCCTCTTTAAAACTAATTCCTGATCGTTATATTCGTATTGCTTCTTTTCGTTGTCCGCAGTACAAAAAGTGAAGCATTATTGTTGTGTATTTTGCCTCTCTTTTTCAACCCTCTGTCCTATCTTTTCTTTTTTGCCTCTTTGCCTCCTATCTAGTATGTGATGTGGGTGACAATGTTGCACGTTTCTAGCCAGTCCTCTGCTCATCCTGGGTGGTCGAACCCGGGCAAACACAAATACAAACCGATTGCTAAGCTGCAGACAATAGGGGAAATGTAGACAAATGTCCGGCTCCTGTTGGAAGCCTTTGTCCGGCCGTAGTTTTTGCATTTATTTAAGGGCCAAAATAATAGATGATTGACGCCCCTGTACAATACGTTCTAACTGTTTGGAATAAATCTGAGGTTGTTCCTAGTTGTCATGGCATTCACTGCTTTCAATGGACTATCTCTTCATTCATTTCTGTACCCCTTCACAATATCAAGGAAAGTCCTTCATCTCTCTCTCTCTCTCTCTCTCTCTCTCTCTCTCTCTCTCTCTCTCTCTCTCTCTCTCTCTCACACACACACACACACACACACACACACACACACACACACACACACACGCATGCACATTCTACGCGCACTTTCTCTTTTTCTCGCACGCATGCAAGCATTCAAGATTGGTGATAAGTGGGGTACAAATTAGATAAACCTATTTCTTTATATTTTTCATTATTAATTATGTGTTGAAAATATATATTATTGCTGTTGTTGTTATAACATAATCCCTGAATGTAACGTCACTAACGTTAAATTCAGGGATTAAGTGAATACTGATTTTAACGTTTACTTTCTGCAAGCGAAATGTTAGAATATTCGATAGGATATAAAAATGAAAAATATCCTGTAGGATTCTGGGTTTAGCAAGATTTACAATAGCAGCAATCTCATCTAAAAATTGTGCATGATATGGTAAACGCAAGTAATCAAGCATATTTTTCAACCTATGATCAGTTTCATAATCAGTTCCCTGATAGGTAAATGCTTAACCAGAGTTTTACATAGAATTAATCATGCAGCGACAGAAAAATCAGACAATGGGAGCATTGAACTGGACGGGCCAGGAGCAAAGTCGAACTGTGAACGCTTTTCGCAAGGTCATTCTCCCAGCCTTCCCATGCCGCAGAGACAGGTTACTGAACACATCCCTGTAACCATGAAATGATAAATGACGAGAACCTTGCAAACGCACTCTATACGCAGATTTAAACATGATACACTGTTACTGTTACACTCTTTGTTTGGCATTAATGCAGTTTCGAATTTTATTTCCAGAATATATAGGTTGGTGACAGAATTTGTAAATAAGGAATTAATTAATGCCCCAGTCTACTCTGTTCCAGTGTAACCAGCACAACACAGTCCGCGATCGATGGCAGGACTCGTGGTTTGTCTGTGGCCAGTGATTTGGGAATGTGTTTGAACAACTGAACCGAGGAGTTCGGTAAGGAGAAGTAAATGTGCACAGGCTGAGTGGCTATACTTCACTTCAAGAGCCATTTCCTTCTGTTTACCTGTTTACTTTTGCAGGTAGCTCAAATAGACAGTTTGTCTCTGCGCTTATACTGAAAAGAGGAGTATCTTAGCGCACCGATTTGAGTTAAAATAGTGTAATTCCCAAATGAGCATTCACAACGGTGTTTACATCGCATTTGCTATCTAAATATTCAGTACTTGAGGTCCCCTCATCATTTGGGAGCACTTAGTGTCAGATTGGCTAGAGAGGGTGGAAAAATGTTTATAATCATAATTTTCAGGATAAAAAAAAGGCAACACTCGTTTTAACAGCAACATTATTATTATTAATAAATAATAATAATAATAATAATAATAATAATAATAATGTGCGCTGAGTAAAACGCGCAAAATTTAAATTCATATTTCGGTGTCTGTATTATAGGCATATTCTCAGGTTCAGAAAATAAAATCTTGCACAAAGCATCACATCAATATTTAAACACATTTAGGGGATGTTGCATGTATACACCCACAAAACATATGCATATATATATATATATATATATATATATATATATATATATAAATTATTAGGAGTAGGCTAGGTTATAGCCCCTACTAACGCGTGTTTAAAATAAAACCAACAAATCATCATAAAGACTTATTTTTTGGGGGGGGAAACAACTGTCGTTCTCTGCAATCTGGCATTGTATATATTTAGCATGCTTTATATTTATTTAAAAATACAATGTTTCGTAGATACGATACAATAACGCTAAACATCCATTAATTAATTCCTTGTCGAACAAAAATGTCTGAACCGCTCATTTTATGGAAGCTATTGTTAATAACTGGGGACAGTAAAAAAGACCTTTATACGCTTGATTAAAAAGAAAATCCTAATGCTGCCTGAAGGCCAGGGGACTATAATAACGTTGATCATTTCTTGCTTTAATCGACGAATTTCAGCGTATTCCGATGCCTTGGGCGAGCAGTTAAGCTTTGATAAATGTAACCCTGTTTCCCTCTAGGTGCTCATGATAAATGTATAAACTGACAAGAGCGATTTTCTGCTTTTCCCCTGCGATTAAAAGGCCATAACAGGGAAATGTTGGTATAAAAATAAGTCTGGTGGTTTGTGAGACTTAGCCGCTGCCCCAAGAAAATGCCCTGCAGCACAGATCTTTTGGAGCTGGTCTGATTCTCCTGACTGCAGGGCAAACGCTGCGCCTTTATTCGTCTCAGAGCCTCTAATGATTAAACATGTCAGAAGGAGATTAACACGGTGCCCATGGCCCAGGGACATGCCTTCATTTGTTTAACTACCAGTTTATTTGTAACGGTGAATTTCATGGCGCATAAGTGTTAAATTCTCCGTCCTGGCACCTTTATCAGAGTACCCAAAACAAATTGGTTTAAGGATTATCATTTTAATCACGTCTTTTCTGGGTATCTTAAAGTCCACTGGGACGTTTGTCTCTATTTTTGCAATCCGTTTGAAATTAATTATAGATTAATTGAAATAAACTGGCCCTGCTTTACGCACACGTGAAGTTAGAAATAGTACATATTTCAGAGCGAGATTTCTTTCTTTCACACCAATGAATTATACTTGCATCCAGTTATATGATTTCCACTGAAGATGATGGTGGAGATGAGCAACGAAGAGACATTTTTGATACTCGGGCGAACTCTGCCGGTACAAATGCGTATAGCCTGAAAAAATGAAATAAATAGTTCTAATGGCTTAAATGAATAGTTCTAATAGTTTTCTGCGACACAGAAACACTGTTTTTGGTTATTTTACGTTATAGCCTATATATATATATATATATATATATATATATATATATATATATATGTGTATGTGTGTGTGTGTGTGTGGGGGGGGGGCAAACAAACGAAAACAAACAGCAGCAACAGCAACACATAATAATAATAATAATAATAATAATAATAATAATAATAATAATAATAATACTTTTATTTATTATGGTGAGATTGACGCATAGGTTTCAAACTATATCATATGTAGTTATGCAATTTTTCATATCCATGGATTGCTATTTCATAAAAAAGGTAATAATTTCTGAAATGATTTTCGAATATGATTAGGCGTTAAGAGCAAGGGGAGGACTGCACCGCATTATAAGCAAGTATACCTTTAGACTTTAGGCTTTTAATAGAACTCACAAGTGCGTGCGCGTGCGCCTGCACTCACGCACGCACACACACTCACTCACTCTCTCTCAGACACACACACACACAAGCGAGCAAGCATTTAATCTTTGCACAACCTACCTAACGCACTGTACGTGGAGAGGTCGAGTGATAGTAATAAACGCTCACCTGGCGGCTGACGGAAGAGGGTAAGTGGTGCAGCTTGCGTTAAGACACCGCACCGTTAATGAAATATCTCCAAATGAAAGTAAGGACGCACGCACCGATAAACCTGATGTGCTTTATATACCCGGGGAGCAAGCACTCCTCTTCTGATATTGTGCAAGTACGTTTGCATAGCTGGCGAAGTGGCTCTGCCTTAGATTTGCTACTAACATTACATGATGTTTGTTTTCCCCCTGCAATGACGTGAGACAAAATATTGGCCATATGTTCGTCGGCAATAAATTGGTCATGAGAGCAAACATGGTTGCCTCATAAGAGCGCTTTTAGCTGATCCGTATTCACCGATTCATGCTACACTATTGACCAAAGTGCTATTACTGCCTTCTGTGTCGTTTTGAAACACTTAGGCTGTGAATTGTCCAAAGCTGTTTATTATATCAAATAGCCAACAAAAAAAAGTTTATTCACGTGGCTTTGGTAAACCTGCGGCTAAGAATGTCTCTGCCAGAAATCTCTACAATAAATCGCTTGGTTGCCATGATGTTGCACAGTCAAATGAGCAGATGTGGCATGTGTTGGTTAAAACCGCGTTTACTTAAGATACCCTTATGCAGTTGTTGATATCCGAGGTCAGAGGACTCGGGGCTCATTCGTGGTCTACTCGAGGTGTGAAGCCAGGGCGTACCTACATTTTCGATGAATCCAAACAGCTTAAAGTTTCTCGTGAATCTCCACTTTCAGTCTGACTGCAATGTGCTACAATTGATTCATTTCGAATATGGGTAATTAATAATTAATTGACAGACTTACGAAAAAAGTAAATATAGATGTGTAAAGTTAAGCCTCAGTAGTAATTTAAGTAGGCCTATTACAGATTCCACATATGGCTAATGCTAAGAGTGATGCTTTATCTACTGCTTAAATAGAAAATGTCTATTTAAATTACATGCATCAATATTTGTCATAATTTACTAAATAATACAGCAATGCTTAACTGTAGCCTATATTTTATTTCCTTGCATTGAAGAAATAGCTCTTTATAGGTTAGAGTAGGACTAGATTTTTATATGTGTGTGTGTGTGTGTGTGTGTGTGTGTGTGTATATATATATGTGTATATATATATACTTTTTTTTATTTGCTTTGGAAAAAGGTAGCTTAAATTTAGCAAAGAAAATGGCATCTAACAGTATCTCTAATGACTTGTTGCTGTTTCAATTAAATAGAGGTCTTGTTATAAGAAGACATTTTATCACAGGATCTAGTTTCCATTTAAAGATAACCCCGTTGTGTTATTTATCTCTCACAATATATAGGCCTGAACAAATAAAATGTATTATTTTATTATAATTATTTTTTTAATTATTTTTTTTCTGTACAAGGAGAGCATCTTCCAGAACTAACGAACTGTATTCTTATCGACAACTGCAAAGAGTCTCAAAGATTTTATTGTGTCCAGCTTGGAATCTTTCCATCACAACGATGGTTTTGTTAAGTACGGAGGGAGCAACCATTAATCAGTGGCGGAATACATTACCACTGGTTTTTGTTGGGCGCCACTTTATGGGTAAAAGACTGAGATTATCCTCATGTTATCCTTGCTCTTGAGAGCAATGCCACAGTGTGACGAATACATATAAATAAATTAAACTCATCACTGCATTCAGATTCCATATTAATCTAAAGTACCTGGTTTGACTAGCAATGTACTCATGAAGCTCCTTGCCAGTACAAAAATCCTTTCCACTCATCCTGTTGTGAATCGTTGTGCAGTGGGAGTCCTATTATGACCGCTCAGAGGGCTCCCTCAAAGACCTTCAGAGCAAGAATGGAGATGATAGACCCTTGTGGTCAAGCTATTAAGATATATCCCTTTCCAAAGCGTGATGACTGAAACACTTCAAATGAGCTGGACGGGCACATAAAGACACCGATGGCATTCCATTCTTGTATCTATCAGTTCAAGTTTTGATATATCAACCACTTGAGAAGGGTCGCTCATACAGAGAGAATGCTTCTCCAAACACAAATGCAACTGAGAGCTTCATTCGTTCTCAGCCAAGGGTGCACTTTCGGGAAAAATGTTTAATTAACACCGGGGCAGCCCCGTGCATTTTCACTACAAACGAAGATCCTCTGCCAGGGAGTTGTCCACTCTTTACTTTTGGCTGGTTGTAATGGCCAGTGCTCTTCACTAAAAAGGTGCCATTTTATTTGGTTCTCTAAAACACCATCCCGTTAATCGTTCCTGAAGATTCCAGGTCACATGAATGGGGTTTCTGTGGTGCAGAGATTCATGGGAGTAATTGTCCAAAAAGAAAGTGTTTTAAGTGATAGACCTGACACTTGGGGCTTTTGAGTACATCTGCATGAGATGAGCACGAGAGCCATGGATTGCGCTGGAGAAACAAGAGGTGTGATCAAGAGGAGATTTTTAAAATGGGTAGAGCTGCTTATCAAACATCGCTCCTGTTGCTCCTGACATGTGCTGTTAAAGTAATTAATACTGGATGTAGAATATGTACAGTCCAAAATCTGTTCCATCAACTTGTGGTAGTTACTGCCAAAAAAAAAAACAAAAAAAAACATGGTTATGAGAAAATCTCTTGGTTTAGGAATTGCATCCGATACATATGTAAAATTGTTCACCAACTCTTGAATTTGTATATACAATATATTTAAATTATAAGAATGGTCAAATGTTTTTTTAAGTGTCTTCATTGGCTTTTGAAAAGGACGCATGGATGTTTGGAATTAAAGATTATGAAAATGGAAATCAAAACATTATGTCAAGTATGAAGCATAGTTAGCCATAATAGTTTTTTGGCTGCAACATGCATCATCTGATATTGTCTGGTATTGTTGTTGATATATGATTGGTGCCATTTTACGCACATGTTAATTCTTTCTGTCATCATCTTCTCCAAGACACTGTTACTTGAGATTTCGTGGTATGAGTGGTTATATCCACTCTCAAGTTTAGAATGTGTTCAAAGGATTAGATTCACAATCAGACTGTTAGAATTCTGTAAAATATGTCTTGTTGTCTTGTATGTGGCTGCAGGGAGAACGTTGTGGTTACTGTAGCTACAGCAACAATAAACATCTTATAGACCTGAGAGTAGAAAGGAAATAGAAATCATATAGCTTTTGAGCAAAGCAACAGTGCAAAATGTGCAGTGCTGAGACCTTCATTCCTTGGTGGAGAAGAGAAAGTATAGTAAAACTTAGGTAGCTAGGCAAAACAAAGAGAGATGTCAAGTCACATCTAATATAGTTCTGCTGCTTACTATTGAAAAGCTTTCATTCATAACAGCTGAATTCCTCCAACTAGCAGCTACACAAACAAAAGGTAAAATTGGACAATTGTTGGAAGAATCGATTGCTGAAACCCTGTTTCTGCAGCCCCCCCAACACAGCAACTTTTGTATTTCTTCCCTCAGCTCATTAGTAACTCCAAGACTTGAAATGGATGTGTCAGAAAAAGAAGACATTCAAAATGTGCTTCAGGAATAGGGTTGAAAAGCACTGATGTAAAGGCTAAATAATTGGATATTTGGATAGCAGTTCTTAGAAACTGATGTTACTGCAGATAACTTGAGATTCAATTTTGAGAAATGGTTTATTTACTAAGATCACGTAAGGTACATTTCAATCACCAGAATGTTCTGCAGTTCAAAGTTTAAAATAGTTCAAAAATGAAGACATTCCAAGCTTTTATTATTGACTTATTTCAACATGAACAAAAAAAGAAAAAAAGAAAAAAGAAAAAGAAAGACAGGGGAAAAAAAAATACTTGATAAAACAGCACAAATAATCTTTTGAAAGAAATGCACTGCACGAACAGTGCTTAAACATACAAGATGCTGTAGGTATCAAGAAATGGAGCTTTCCAAAATACTCTTTCAATATACCATCTAAGAGCTGTGCGATCCTACATTCAGAAAACAGTCAAAACAGTTGCACCAGTTCAACAGGTGACATTTTGCCAACTTTCTGCAACTTTTCTGTTGCACAGTTTCAGCCCCGATACACTGACATGATCCATCTTATTCTTGTACAATCTTAAATTTTATTTATTTATTTATTTATTTTGTAGAAGTCTTAACTGTAATTTTCTTGCAGTAGTATATGGTGGTCAAATCCACAAAGCTTCTACCGCTCACATTCTGTACGTGACTCATCATGCGCACATGGTAATCATTATTAACTCTCTCTTTCTTTCTCACACTCCTTACCTCAGCTCGTGCATCTGTTTGTAAGGCAGTTAAAGGTTTGTCTCTTTTGAGGCCAGGCTACGCTCCTGCTCTTCTCCAGGTAGAATGGCCGTACAAAAAAAACAGATGACCATGGTTTTAAGGAGGTTGTAAGGCTCTCCTTGAACCATACATCGCCCTAGAGAGACACGTTACCCATCTGTGTTTTCTGAAGCCTTTAATTAACACATCCCAAAAAAGAAAAGAAGAGCAAAAAATTCAATGTCCTCTCCACAGATGGGCAGCCAAATTTCAGGATAATTATTCTGGAAATATACTCTTTATACTCTGCCTTTGAGGGCAATTAGCATTTATTGTGAGGAGGTGAAACTTTCCTCAAAAGCGGTCAAGATGACAATTTCGAGTGAAAGATGGAAATCCATTTAGAAAGGGAATAAGATTTGCGTCCCCATTTTATAATACTGAAAAGACGCTTTTATAAGATGATATCTATTGAAAAATAAAATGTCAAGGGCACAAGGAGAACTCAAGTAACCTTAATTGGCCATCTCTTTTCTTGTTGTTGCGTATAAACACGAGTACTCACTGATGTCTCAACCACATTTGGTGCTCAATAAGGCAAAACACTCTTAAGCCTCGATTTGTATGACGGATAACAATGGTGATAAAAACCTTAATAGGGCATTTTTTTTTTTTTTCCATCTCTACAATGTAAGTATGTCCGTACTGGGAAATCCAACCAATTTATGCTGGTTCCCAAATGTTAAATCTTAGTTGTAGTAAATGCAACATCTCTGGGGACTGCTTATCAGAATAAGATTTCATAAACAGGTTACTAACTTCCTGTTAGCGTTCTATTCAAAGCTCTCCATGTTTATCTGACCACCTGAGGTGATTTAAAACAAACGATCAAGGATTTAAACAAATTTTCCACCCTTCATTTCTAAAATAGAATACAGTTTTGTTTATTTTCCGAGAATGGAATGAAATATTCCAGGGCCTCTAATCAGGCATTTGCAATGTTTGATTAAATATTGTAGGCCTATGAGCTAACAGGTGAATATAGTTTTTAGCCAAAAAGGAGTGTCATGATGGACACTTGCAAGTTTGAAATGTGCAAATAACATTAATGACAATGAAAGTAATGCCAGTTATTGCACAGGCATTTCTCAAAGCAATAAGCAACATTATAATAAATAACAGGAAATAACTGTAGAGGCTGTAAGCTCGTGTACTGATGGAGAACAACTTCTTAACTTTGCTATGTGCAGTATATGCTGCTACGCTAAGGCCTCTTTCCTATGCACAATATATGGGAAGCTGGTATGAAACTATACTGCTAGGAAGCTAAAAATGGAAAACACTAGAGTGATGCCTCCAGCACTCTGCAGGAGCGGCCGTACTGCTGCCATCTAGTGGCAAGGGCGTCAGCATGCTCCAGGCCTGCTGTTCTGCAAAAGTCTAGCAGAAGTGTTGTATGCAGCACCATGTCTCACCATGAGGTAATTATTTCTTTTATCTACAGGTCACAGGCTGCCACATTCTCATTGGCCAGCACCTAATGGGCCATTATTTGAATAAATGGGGGTAACAGGGTAGGGCTGGTGACCTCCGTCAGTGCCATGAGCCTCTCCATATTGGCACACCTGCCGAGACAAGGTAACGTTTATCGGTGACACCTTCCAGAGCAGGAAAAGAAAAGAGACCCAATGCGGCTGTCAAGGTCAGGGCTCCAGGTCCAGCCTGGGCTCACCGCATCCCGAAATCATCCATTTGCTAAAGCCATGCTCTTCTGGTTGCCTGGCTACCAACTAATAAAGGTGGTGAAGCGTGGCATCATGGAAAACAGAGGTAAGATGTTGACTTTGAGATAAGTACCTCTTGAAATTAAACAGTACCATCACATCACATTCTAAATAGCATTTTCAGAGGTGAACTTTCAATGACCCCTAAGCTGAAAGGGGGTAAAATCTCTGTGTTCCGCAACTCACACAATAACTCGCATTTGCATAGCAGTTAGGTTAGTTAAAAGCAAATACTTATTAATGTTTTAATTATACCAAGTGAATGGGACAATATCATTATTCCTGTTTTGGGCTATTTTTCTAGGGTTTGAGAGTGTGCATGTGTGCTTGAGGCTGGAGCACTCGGATGCCTCTTTATTAAAGTAAACAAAAAGATAATTATGTGTTCTCCTCGATAAACGGTATGGTGTGACGGGTTGCTCACAAAATCACGGTGGAAATGGTAACTGGAGAGGAAATGGCTCTTATAGTGTACACTGTGTCCATTCCTGTCTCTTTCAGTGGTGTAAAGGTCAAGGGTGAGGAAAATGTTTTGATGGCACTTATTATAACCAGTTGCATCTGCCACAAAGTGACTCAGAGTGAGCGAGCGCCTCGAAGTGACTCTGTTTGGGCCAGAGCGAACTTTCTCAACCCACACAGGGTCTGTGCGTTTTGCTCACAACTAAGACAGAGTGAATCTTCTGAGTGAGTAAACGGAACATCCAAATGAAAAAATGAATAGGAAAATAAATTATTGGGAAAAAAATAAACATTTTGGAGTATTTTAACAGTAGGCACAGCCATTTGTATATCTTTGACTCAGAAAGAGATATACTCAAATTTACTAAGAGATGTGACTCAAAGCATCAGAGACTGGTATTTTTTTTTTTTTTTTTTCATTCTCATACAATGAGAGAGCAATGAAAGTGTCTATGCAGGTGTAAAATATGTGGCAGTTATAGACGACACTCTATGAAAAGTCTGTAAAAACAGGGCCCAATGTTTTGTGTTAATCGTAACTCTTCCGGTACAAATGCGTATAGCCTGAAAAAATGAATCGTTTAATCGTATTTGGAGTTACACATTGTGTTGCATTTTGGGATTAAAGGAAATGTCTGTACACTTAATGGATAATGTTCTGGCAGAAAATTACCAGTATCTTTTCAGATTTTCTACAGATATTTTCACAGTGTATATACAGTTGCATCTCAAAAAATTAGAATATTGTGAAAAAGTTTTTTTTTTTTTTTTTTGGTAACATTTCTAAAAGTGAAACTTTCATATATTCTAGATTCATTACATGTAAAGTAAAACATTTCAAAAGTTTTTTTTTTTTTTTTTTTTTTAATTTTGATGATTAGAGCTTACAGCTCATGAAATTCAAAAATCCAGTATCTTAAATTATTATAATATTTACATTTGAGTTTCATTAAATGACCATCCTTACAGTAGAAATTCCAGTATCTCTTGTTCTTTGAAGCCATAATAATGGAGAAGACTGCTGACTTGGCAATGGTCCAGAAGACAATCATTGACACCCCCCACAAGAGGGTAAGTCACAGAGGGTCAATACTGAAAGGGGTGGCTGTTCACAGAGTGCTGTATCAAAGCATATTAAAAGCAAAGTTGACTGAAAGGAAGAAATTGGGTAGGAAAAGGTGCACAAGCAACAGGGATGACCACAAACTTGAGAATACTGTCAAGCAAAGCCGATTCAAACACTTGGGAGAGCTTCACAAGGAGTGGACTGAAGCTGGAGTCAGTGATCAAGAGTCACCACGCTCAGACGTCTTCAGGAAAAGGGCTACCAAGCCACTTCTGAAACAGAAACAACGTCAGAAGCATCTTACCTGGGCTGAGGAGAAAAAGAACTGGACTGTTGCTCAGTGGTCCTCTTTTCAGATAAAAGTAAATTTTGCATTTCATTTGGAAATCAAGGTCTGGAATCTGGAGGAAGACTGAAGAGGCACAGAATCCAAGCTGCTTGAAGTCCAGTGTGAAGTTTCTGAAGTCAGTGATGATTTGGGTGCCATGATGTCTGCTGGTGTTGGTCCATTGTGTTTTATCAAGTCCAAAGTCAATGCAGCCGTCTACCAGGAGATTTTGGAGCACTTTATGCTTCCATCTGCTGACAAGCTTTATGGAGATGCTGATTTCCTTTTCCAGCAGGACTTAGCACCTGCCCACAGTGCCAAAACCACTTCCAAGTGGTTTGCTGACCATGATATTACTGACCTGAAGCCCATATGGAATCTATGGGATATTTTCAAGAGAAAGATGAGAAACAGTCGATCCAACAATACAGACGAGCTGAAGGCTCAACAGTGCCTCAACAGACCCACAGGCTGATCGCTTCCATGCCACACCTCACTGATGCTGGAGTTTGTGCTAAAGATGCCCCGACCAAGTATTGAATGCATAAATTAACATATTTTAAAGAACTTGAAGTTTTCTGTTTTGATTGATCTTAGGAAGTATTCTAATATCTTGAGATACTGGATTTTTGACTTTCATGAGTTGTAAGCGCTAATCATTAAAATTAAAAAAAAAAAAAAAAAAAAACTTTTGAAATGTTTCTCTTTACATGTAATGAATCTAGAATATATGAAAGTTTCACTTTTTGAAATGTTACAAAAAAAAAAAAAAAAAGAACTTTTACACGATATTCTATTTTTTTGAGATGTACCTGTGTATATATATAAAAAGGCATTGTTACAAAATATGGTCACGCTTTAAGTTCCAATTCTCACTATTTACTATGACTTTTGCCTCAACAAACTCTTTGCTGCTTATTAATAGTTAGTAAGGTTGTTGTTAAGTTCTAAAAAAGATCTAAAATATGGTAATGCAGAATAAGGCATTAATATGGGCTTTATAAGTACTAATAAACAGCCAACGCAGTAATGCAGTAATATGCATGCTAATAAGCAGCTAGTAATAGTGAGAATTGGTCCTTAAGAAGTGTTTTAAAGTGTTAAAACACAAAAATTTTGTTAGCAATGTTTTAGTCAATGCTTCTTCTTCAGGCTTCCAAAACATGCAAAATTACCAGCAAAATGTAAAAAGAACCCAGTATGAGTTTTTACAGCTGATTATAATATGAGAAACCACACATCCAATTAAGCAGCCAGTATAGAATTCAAAATGAGAAAATACATTTAAATACCAGCTACAAAAAATGAATGATATACTAATTCATATTCTACAGGTTAAGCAAAAACCTAATTAGATTTACAGTACAAAAATATATACCATCATGTCCAAGCGGTAAATCAATGAATGATGTAATATAGTGTATATGAAAAAATGGAACGTTCAGAATTCATAAGGGGTTCGGAAGTCGGCACGATAGAATATTTGCTGTCATGTCCACCTCTCCCACGGTAAGCATTCCTTTACCTGCTCCGGACCATGTGAAAGTGATGTCATTGGCAGGGTGCATTGACAGCCTGAGACGATGCAATTAAGAGGATGAAAACACCCAGAGCAAAGGCTGTGTACATAGAGAGAGACTTAGGACAATGGCCAGGGCAAGCCCTATTCAGACCCACATTTCTCAAGCACTGGCCTGGGGTCTTCCCCAAGCACCAAGAAGGGCTTTTGAGAGGGGTCCTTGGATGAAAAGTGGATGGTTTATGTTGGGATGTAAATGCGTGACCAGGGAGGTGGACAGAGGGTGTTGCTAGGATGTTGCAAAGTGGCTCTGAAGGGCCCAACTCTTGTTGTTTGTGCAAATCGATGTGTCAGGCAATAATGCCGAATGACATCTTAAAAGATGGCCGATGGGGGTAGGCAGAGACTTGCTCTTATTACGGACACGTTAACCAAAGGCACAACTTGGGATGGATTGAAAAAAAATGCTAATTGTGAGCTATTTGTATTAGCTGAAGGACACATTGTAATTCATGCATAGAAAAATTACTTTTTACTCCATAAAAAGACAAAATTCTTCACATTTGATCCACTACATTGAATAGTTAATCAAGAATAAATGAACATTTCCAGGTTTTGGTCCACCAATGTCAAAACATGGTCATGTTTTCAATAATAGACAATAAACAGAAAAAGTCCTTGAAAGCATCTAATTCAACCATCAACCTGTGTGAAACACAGAGCAAAGAGTCCGTTTAGGGTCATTTGTCATTGATGACACATCGAACTGCATGTCCCAAACCGCTAGTTTAAACTCACAATGCTGTCTGCTTCATCTGCCACCCAGGTGTCACACCAGATCCCCCCCACACACACTTTGTTTCTTCATCAAACAGTTCTACATTAGCATTTTTTCATTAACAAGACACTCTTATCATTCAAATTGTAGATTATCAATTGTCCTATAGCAACACAGGTTGCCCTTGACAACAACGAGGAGGTGGTGTGAAGGAGCTGTCTTGCAGAAGAAGGGTACAGCCGTTTAACCAGCTCTGGACACACCACACACACAATATAGTTTATTATACAGGTTAACCAAGAAACAGGAATTATTGCACACACTGATGATGAACATTGCAGTTTTAAAGGTACTTTATTGGTTTCATGAAGAACCTTCAACATCCACTGCAAAAGATTCTTTATAGCGGAAAAAGGTTCTTCGGATAAAATGTTTTCTGTGGCTGATTGCTGTGAAAACTGCCTTTTGCAACCTTGATTTTTAAGAGTGCACTGGCTTTCTTTTCTTCTCTGGACAGCAAGTTACGTGAAATTTCTGAGAGGACCTCCTTTATTAGGTGCAGTGGGTTTTTTAATAAAGAAAGAGTGGAAGATAAATTCCCCCTTAAATCATATAAACATGTATGTACACTTATAGTAGGCATAATGTAATAATAATATACAGATATATAACTACCTATTGCAACAATAAAACACTTCAGAATGTACCAGATCTGACTACATGCAAAGATTAACTTCATGCTAATTAACAAAGGTTTTCAGAAATCATTTTGTGCATAACAGCAATGCACAGTGTAATATACAGTATGTGTCAGAATGTACGTATCTTCATGTTTACCTACATAGCTAGAAGTTTATAATGTAATTAAATTGTGAGAATAGCAATAGTGTGATCTTTCAATGTGTGTGAGTTTCAGCGACAAACGTGAGCTTGTGGATTAAAGTGTTATGGTGTAAGTGCATATTCATTGTGTTTGTGATATTATTCATGTTATTGCATTGGGTAGTCAACTGGCAAATGTTCTAGTTTTAGTGAAATTTATAAATTTATGCATTTATGAAGAATGGCAAACAAGATAAATATTGCAATCCATATTATTTTCTGTAGGTAACATAATGTTTTTATAAATAAAGAAATAATCTAAAATTCTGTGCTTCATCCAGAGGTATCTAACGTAACAGGATTTAGATAAAATTCACCAGTAGGTACATACGAATACAAGACAGAAATGTGATAAAACAAATAATGCACCCTCAAAACAATGCTGTTCTGTTGGAAGTTTTTTTTTTTTTCTTCTGTCATGTGTCCCGTATATAGGAGTGAGCTGGTAACGTGTGTCACAGTGGGCTCATTCCCTCAGCGGCAGCTTGTGACAATCAGTCCAGCGAAGATAAGAAGTTGATGGATGGTCTGTTGGAAATCTCCATCTCATTAAGTCACGTAAAATAAGACAATGAGTGTACATGAGGTAACAGCCTTCTCTTTAAATCAGAAGAAAACAAAACTTTCCTTTCTAAAATATATTTATATATTTTTAATTTTTGTGCTTTTATTAGCCAGGAATTATCACTTCAAAATGAATAGCACATTATTAAGTCTTCTAGTGGCTCTTAGGGTGTTTTATCAGGAGTTTGTATCAGCGTGCAATTCATCTAAAGCCATTCTTCACTCTGAATATGTTTTATATGAGGCCCCATTTATCATCGCCTGTCAGCTCTTAAACGCAACTTTATTCGGTGTAGAGTTATAAATTGGAATCATTAAACAGTTTTTCATTTAATCTGATGCAATAACTGCCTCGCTTTTATTGGCCTGTGAAAAGAAAATAGTAAATACAATTGTCTGTCAAGATGAGCTGAGATAGTGGTGAGTTCCTCGCTCTCCCGGGCATTTGCTGTTGAAATGAAATTAGGCTGAGCAACAAGGTAGGATCAGTGTCATGGGGGGTTTTGGAAAGAGCTAGGCTGAAATCAGAACATGAAATTGGGAGAAGCACCATGACACTCCAATGAACTCCATAACAAATTCAAAAATTGAAATCTTTTTTTCCTCTGGAGTCGGTCCAAAGGGCTGTCTGTAGTTTGAGACGTGAATGCGGCACACACTGATACGCAGGAAGTATGAACCATATAGTGGCTGACCTCTGTCAACTCAATCAGATTTTAAATCGCAGACCTGCTTGTGTTAACCAGAGTGCACTGACCTACATCAGGTAAATGTAAAGAGTTTGGCTGGATCCTTTTTGAACAACATCGATCAGTACAGTTGAAAAAACCATTGTGGTTGGTAAGAGTTGTTGCACTTATTTGACCCACACTGATTCATGATATGAAGTGCAGCAAGACATATATAAAAGCACCATGGAGAGTTTCACTGTAACTCTTTAGTGAGAGAGTTACATTTCAAGCTTTTGAAAAGTTTTTTTTTATTTTTTTTTTATTTTTTTAGCTTTAATGTTGAGCAAAAAATGGATGGATGAAATAAAGACAAATGAATAAAATACAATCTAAATTTCTAAATGAGAATATTTAGAAGTCACCTTAGGTGCAATACAGTACAAAAATGCAATCTTTATAGTCTGTGTTTGTTTAGATTAGTATTCATGTTTGATGCGAGTTCAGTTGGAAAATCAGCTGTCAGAAGCTAGAACAGCATATATTTTTGAATGGTGTATGAAAACAAACAAAGCTGAGTGAAATTTCAAGGTTATGGGGAAAAAGAAAAACCTGTATAGGTCATTTAGAGTGACATCCTTTAAAGCTAAGCTCTTCTTTCAAAGGTCAAAGGACAGCAAACATTTCTGAAAAATGAATGAATGCCTGTGGGGATGTAGGGATGTTAAAGAACAGAATAAAGGGATGTGGAAGAACTGCAATACACACTGTATAAAATAACTGCCAACACTGTTCTAAAGCCTCAAGTTATTACATGGAGCAACCTGCATAAATCCAAACCTTGCATTGCATATGCCTACTTGTATGAGACTAATAGATAGGCCTATTCTTAATTATGCACCGTCTGGAATAATGTCAGATAAAAGGCAATTGCTACTTTTTTTTTTTTTTTCTTGATAATCCTCAGTTATTTAGGGAACACACTGGACTACCGTTAAAGACGATATGAAGATTTACGCATTACATATTTTAGACGTTTCATTGCTTGCATGACAAAACATTTCAAAACGATGTAAAATGTTACAATATTTGGGAGAAGACTGCCACCCTCTGGCCTGATGTTTTATTTCAGATTTTATTCATTCATGTTATTTTATTCTTTAATTCACTAATCAAAGCCAAGTATTTGTCTTTATCAGAGAGATCTGTACGGCTGAGAAGCTCTTTAGTAAATGCTTTTCTGTCCTCTTTACTCTGTGCATCACAGGCAGCTTCTTTCATGGCGCTGTAATGAGGACAGAGGCGAGTTTAGCCTAGAAGCATATGAAAACCCTTGGCCTTGTAAACACTCAGTGAGAGAAAGCGTGTTTCTTTGGTCAGCGCACCAACAACTTGAAAGTGAAGAACTCAATTACAGGTGTAGAGCAGCATGTGAGGGTCAGCCACTTACATTTCACCCCGGTTTATTTCTGTCTCACGCTCAAAGCAGCAGTCTGACAGAACCTAGGTCCACTCGCTATCCTTCATTGCCATCTGCTGGCCGTTCAAATGAAGCCTTCTACATCTGTCATCAATACAAACCTGCAACTTTCCCTTTGGAGGGGGAAAAAAAAGAGTAACCAAGCAAAACAAAAGTACTTTTTGACAATACAAAACTTAATTTCAATATGCATGGTGTTTTTCCATTAAGTGCACTGTGTTGCACATTTATTGTTTACTGCACACTGTAAAAAAAATGGTAGCCTAACTTTTGGTATGTATATATGTACCCCAAAAATAAAAGTGTAACACAGTTAAACTCAGGGATGAAAAACAACCAGTATTGATTTATTTATTTATTTTTTGTTTGTTTGTTTTTTATTGTGTATAACATTATTCAGTGTTTTTGTGAGATTGCCATTCATGCATAAGGGCAATAATTTGCTGCTCTTATGATAATACACTTATTTATAATGTACCTTTCTATTACCCAAAGCACTACAAACAATGCTTTTGTTAATTCATAAAAGCAGTGTGGTGAATGTGTTAGTTTGTTTTGCATATTAATAATCGATCTCTAAGTGGAATTGAAACAACTCATTTACCATATTGAATCCAAATGAGCATTTGCTGTCTTTGCCTGAGGCTGACAAATCTGTACATTCATATTCCCACAAAATATTTTTTTTTTTTTGAGAATAATTCTCATAAAGTGAATTCTACTACTTTACAAATGACCAGCATTAATGCAAAAGTACTGGTTAAATGTCTTGTTGCTGTGGTGAGAGACATCTGACATTGATTTCTCATTTCTACTGAAGTCTAAACTTGTCCTAAACATTCCACTATTATTGTTTCGCTGTTTATTATTTATTCACCACACAGGCTCATGTTTCCACCAGTGGGTTTAAGGTGTTTATGGGTAAACACAAGTGAGATTGAGAACTGTTGTACATCGACAAGGGTTTATGACCCAATCCTGCCTACTTCCTACTTCCTAGTCTCTTCCTAGAAAGTTTCAGCAATGAGCTAAAGCTATTAACTCTTACATAAAAACAGCAACTTAATAATATAATTGAAATTAATAATAAAATTGTTAGTTACATCAAAGGTGCTTTGGTTTCAAACTAAAAACTAAAATTAGCCTTTCAAAAAAGTATTTAGGAAGGAATTTAAGGCAGCAACTGAACTGAAGTTTTCAAGTTGAAAGTGTCTTTTTTTTTTTTTTTTTTTTTACAGTGATGACCTTTTGCGAATGTTGTAGTATACTTCACCTAATGCCGTGTCTCCTTTATAACCTGATTGCTATCATGTCATCACTCATACTGTCTTATCTAGAATCTCACTTGAGAACTTGACATGACTGCAGAAAGGGGAACAGTTTTTTTTTTCTCCAACCAGTGTGCAAATATTGAGCCCTTATATACTTCTTAACCTCTTTCTGACACTTCTATCCTTTTTTCAGAGTCAGTCCTTAGCCATTCATATTGCTCGATCAAAATTTACACAGTGCACAATACACACATAAAGAAGATACAGCTGGAGACTTCATGCTGCTTAAAATGTCAAAATAATTTATTTTCAGGTTCATTGTAAGGTACAAAATAAACACATAAGGTGAATCATTAATCATGGACTTGCTTGTGGTTGTTTGGGCTCAAGGTCAAGGAAAAAATAAAAATAAAAGCTGATTTAATCCATGACTTAATGTAGAGACAGAGACAAATCAATGTCTAACCTGAATTATATCCTGAGACAATAACAATGAGCTGCACTTACACTGGGCCTCAAAAGATGGAACCTTGATAAACAAGTCGGACAAGAAACACTTGACACATGACGTTCAACAATATGGTTAGCATACATTAAAAAGTAATTAAATCTCAAACTAATATTTAAATATAATTAAATATTCTGTTATTTTCTTAAAGATATATTTAATGGACATGAAATAAATATTACACAAATGTGACATTTAGGGACAAATGGGACAACATACGGAAACACAGTACTTTGATGTCCATCAGGGAAAAGGGATCCAGCATTCAATATATTATTACACCTGAATTTAGATAACTAGTAGCCTGCTATACTAGTAAATAATAGTGCCATGCACAAGACTAAAATCTAGCTCAAAGTTACATTATACAAAAGTTTCATTATTTTAAGAGGAGTTGTAATTATATTGTTATAGACTATAGATAATGGCCAGGTTTCCTGGTATTGTTGTGAACTTACATTGTACTTTATACAACAATGGATTCATGTCAATTTCCCAAAACAAGCATGTAGCTGGCTCATTAAAGTACATTGTTACAGGACATGTCAGCCATACAAGCTAAACCTAAGCAGATTCAGAGAGCTATAGGCAGGATAAATATACTGTATAACTGTATAATCTACTAGACATTAAGTATTTGACTAAGGTTATCTGCCTGACATGACTTGACTAAACAGCCAAATCCTTGATTCATAAACGAAAACCTTTTAAGGTAAATCAGTTCACTTGACATACTGAAAATCATTAATACATTTCGTTAATATATTTCATATCACCAAATTAAATTTGAAATGAATGGTAACATTTTTGCATTTAAGAAGAAGAAGAAGAAGAATCTTTCAGGTTGATTCTGCAGATTTCTTCCTTCCTCCTTTACTGTCTCTGGCTAAACAAGGCCAAAACTTCAGTATTCAGGAGTATTTTTCCCAAACATGAAAATAGTGTAAACATACTGTCGGTGAGTTATATATATATATATATATAATATCTTATTAATACTTAAATATTATTTTAACTTAAAGGTGGATGTGTGTACTTTTCTAAATGATAAAATACTTCCTCTTATCCCAGTGTAATGTGAAGAAACAAGTGTCAGTTCTGTACAGTAGGCCATTCACAGAGTAAGTTGATTTCCTCCAGAAGTGTAAACTCTGTGAAACTTTCATCATTGCTCTGTTTATTTGGGGTGGCCTGACATCAACTGACTCAATAAATCATGGGGTTTGGGGTGGGATTTCCTGTTTGACTGACCAATGGTGTAGAAGTGTTTAGGAAAATCTGTTTGTAAACAGTACTTTTCTTTTGCATGGTGTGTTTGCCCAGTGGCTCCAAAAATACACACTTCACCTTTAAGTTGCTCTCCTAGCATTGTCTGGTGGGGCTGTAAATTCATAAAGACAAGTGGTTTCATCCAATTCTGAAGAATTGTGATCGCATTGTATGATGAACGGATTTAACTTTTATTTATATACGGACAATGATCAACACACATACATACAGCACATCAAATATGGTAAACGGAAGCTGAAAAGTGCTTGCTTGACACTCAAGTACCAATAATGCTGTGATCATGTCTCTTCAGAAGACTTGGGAAGAAACTGCTCAAGTACTTAGGATTACTTAGGAAGTATTTAGGAACTTTTTTAAAACTTGAATGTTTTAGTGGAATGGACTTTCATTGGAGGGACATAAATCTCTAAGGCTTTGTATTTGTTTCAAAGATGAACAAAAGTCTTATGGGTTTGGAACAACATGAGGGTGAGGAAATTATAACAAATTTAATTTTGGAGTGAACTGTCCCTTTAAATAAGGGGGGGGGGGGGGGGGGGGGTACTTTTTTACAGTATTTTACAACATGTTTGTTTCTATAGTTTCAAATCAGTTTTATCAGTAAGTAAATTCAAAGTTTCCTGATAGCTGACATTTCACAAGTCTTAAAAGTCCTAAAAAGTTAATGACAAAGTAAAATAAAAGATTGTTATATTAGGTTTGTAATTTGTCATTTTGCCGACAATACCTATTCAAGCAGTTTAAAACTATTACAGTAACGGCAGATTACATCTTTTTTTTTTGTTTGTTTAATTCACAGTAGTGTGAACTGAATCTACAATCAATACAGTACACCATCATTTCACAGTGAATAAGAAATTTCTATACAGTGTATAGCTTAGAATTTGGTGGAGAAAAACACTTGAATTATTTATTCATTTATAATATTATTCTTTTTAGTAATAATGGCCTGCCTGAGCATGATGATGATGTTAGAATTTAAATTGTAGTGTAGAATTTTCTCCAAAAGCTATAACACACTGATGATATTGCCATTATGAAAACTGAAGCCACAATAGTGGCTTTGAACTCTTATGTTATTCATTGTCATCTACTTGCATGTTTGCAAGTGTCTTGATACCAGGCATAGAATGCACACAACTCTGCTGAGTAACTGGGGGCTGCTGTTAAGTCACTCATGGTTTTTACCTACAGATACCCATATTACCAGCAGTGTGCTGTCATCTTCCATCAAGGTTTGCCTTACACCTCTCCTTAAGGACAAAGGATGATGTATGGTCTATATAAGCATTTGGAGATTACCAGAGTTTAAATTCTAATATCTTTTTTTCACTATAACAAGACTACGGTAGAGTGGGAGGAGTAGATGCTGGCCCAGTCTTGAGTCATCCCTGTCACTTAATTTTATGTAATTCAGTGTTTTTACTGCAGAACAAAATCATGTGTGTGCAAATGCGTGCATATATGAGAGGGGGGTACTGTCCCGAAAGATCGGGTTCACACTGACAAGCCCAGGCTGGCTTCTGGCTCTTTCTGTCTTCACTCAAAAGAAACATGTTTTGCTACCTGCAGTTTTTCCCCCCATCTCGCCCTCTGAAGAATAGTTCCATGTCATCTACCTTGCAAATAGTGGAAATCCCTTTGTGTAGTTGATTTTTTTTAACATTTATTTGCTCAACAAGATCTTTGAATTAGGAATTCACAAGTGAATATCAAAAGTAAATATGTTGAAAAGCAGCAGGTTTCGCCTCTGTGGAACGTCTTGTCACGTACATCCTCTTAAACTGCCAGTTGCTGTTTTACATCCCAAAGCATAAAAGAACTGTGAACAAAAGAAGAGAAGTTGTTAGTAAATACTGTCATTAAAAATGTACATGGAATGAGATCTACCTGATATATAACCAGCTCAGGACCAGCTTAAACCAGCTTCAAAACATACCTAACAGGGCTTGATCCTAAGAAACAATCTATTGACAGACAAGCAATGATTCTATACAATTTTACTATATTTAATAAACACACACACACACACACACACACTGGTAAACAGCTTCTGCATGCAACCACTGAGATACAGTTAAACCACTTTCATTCAAACATGATTTATATTTAAAACGTCTGGGCTTAACTGAGTGTTTGCCTTAAAACAGAGGCTGCACAAATGTATATTTTTATTGGCAATTTAGATATAGGATTTTTCCAAAAATTGATATTACATTTATTCAGCATTTTCCTCCACAAGAGTGAAGTTTGATGAATCCATGTGTGACTGCACAAACAAGCTGCCATTATGTGAACATGGGGCTTAACGTATGCAGCTTTCAACAAATCGTCCGAATGACAGACGACTAGCGGCATAGGTTTGTGGGTATTTCAGGAAGTCAGTAGCTCTTTTATGTGAAACGTGGAAGCAAGGCCCATGCTGAACACCCAAAACAAACCCATGGCTTGGGCCGGCTGGCACCCACACAAGGGCAGAAATAAGGGATGGTATTTATACGTATATGTCTGGCAGAAGCCTGAGAATGGTGAGGGGGAATTTCTGCATGCACAATGTGTCAAAATCAGGCCAATTTTTAGCTCCTTATACCCAAGAAATTTGTAATAGCTAGTTATTTAGGCAAGCCAATCATTCTAATATTTAATGGCAATTGCCAAAATTTTGACAAAATCTTCAGTTAAACTTTTCATGCGAGTGAATTCTTTTTTGCTCATGTGTACTGAGATATTCTGAGAGATATTGGGATGTTCATTACAACTATAGCATTGTAGTTAGAACCTAAAAACTATTTGGTGCCATTTGCCAAGCCGTGGACATTTAAAACCAAGGCGATGTCTACTTGTGAACTCAACACAGTAGATTGTTTATAGGACAGGAACTGAAGGACAACTGATGAGTGGTTCAGAATTTTCCACCACTGAGCTTCATCAGTAATTCTCTCTCATACACAGAGAATTGGAGGTGGGAAGGGAGATCTGAGCTTGTTCAACTGTGATATCAATACTCGCTTTTTCTTTAAAATTCCAATGTCACAGCTATGTTATTGTACTGGTCACACTGGCAGATATCCAGTGTGGCCTTCAGATGAAGACACACGGTTCTCATAAGCTCATTAATCTTGAAAGGAAAAATTGTCAAAACCATACACTACCCCTATGTCTGACATAAAAAAGGCATATTTGTGGCCTTGATTTTGGATTGGTGGAAAAAGATATCACACAGCCTGTCTATACAGTACATCTTGAGATTTTTACATTGTTGGATGGATTTTTTGTAATGGACACAAAACAACACATCTTCTGGATAAAGCTTTACTGAGCTAAAATTGATAACAGGTAACTCTGAACTGAGTTACTGAATTATTAAAGGGATAGTTCACCCAAAAATGAAAATTCATTAATTACTCACCCTCATGTCGTTCCAAACGTAAGACCTTCATTCATCTTCGGAATGCAAATTAAGATGTGTTTGATGAAATCCGAGAGCTCTCTGACTCTCCATAGACAGCAAGGGTCCTACCATGATCAAGGCACAAAAAACGTAGTAAGGGCATTGCTAAAATAGTCCATGTGACATCAGTGGTTCAACCGTAATTTTATGAAGCTACGAGAATACTTTTTATGTGCAAAGAAAACAAAAAATAATGAATTTATTCATCAATTCTTTTCCACAACACCCTGGCGCTATATATGACGCATGCGATGCGTGTTCTTGCAGCATCACGCACATGCGATGTTTGCAATGTTTGCTGTCTATGGAGGGTCAGTGACCTTAATTTTTTTTCCAAAGATGAATGAAGGTCTTACGGGTTTGGAACGACATGAGGGTGAGTAATTAATGCACTGTAAAAAATCCAACTTTCAAAAAGTTCTACTAACCAATGTAAAAAAAGTAGCCTGAACAAAGAATTTTTAGTAGGAGAAGTCAGTTTAATTTTTCTTTGTGAACTGAACAAAAATACTCTAAACATGTCGCTAGCAAACGTTGTTTTGTTTACCTTACTTAGATACTCAAGTATTTGTTTACAACATATCCAAATGTTCTCCCAACTTTTCAAATTGAGTCATCTGAACAAACAATTTTATATTGAACAATATTGCACAAGTTCCCAGCATGCATTGCAGCTTGAAAACATTTTATAGTAATTATAATTAAAATATTATCATTGTTTTGATTTTACTTGCTTATTTTATGCTGCTGCTACTGTTTTCACTGTCAATTAGCTGTCATGTGGATCAGAGTTCATATTTTTACTGATTTAAAATTTGTTGCTCTTTACCATGGTTGAGAATCGTGTGCTGAGGTACTGTATATGTGCATCTCATTGTAATTTGTTTAATACATTTGTCTATCAGCATAAATGTTTGTCTTTAGTCTTAAGAGGTAAATCCTACCAATATTATGTAAGCTTTGAAAATAAACATAAATCCAAAAGAAAGAGTATTGTTAAAAAAAGATTAGCATTGCTAAATGCTAAAAAAATCTTTGGTTGTTCTAACAGATCTTTTAACACTCAATAGACTTTAGATGAACTAAAGTTTTTAAGTTGTCGGTTGCCAGTTGAGTTAACTTAACAAGTTGAATGCGTTAGGTTGCCTTATTTTTTTTTATTTTTTTTTTGAGTTAGGTCAACTTTTTTTTTTTTTTTTTTACAGTGTGACAGAATGTTAATTTTGGGGTGAACTATCCCTTTAAGTCAGACAATAATTGGGTTAAAGTCCATTTACACCAAGTCTGATAAATATAACGTTTGAATAGTTCCACATAACAAGTATAAGGATAGACAGGCACCATATCCTTGGAATCACTATTGGAATGAGTATTTTTTTTTTCACCAGCTGATGAACAACAAAAACATTGACAGCCAATCAGAATCAACCAGAGCTTGATCAGTTAAAACAGGTGTGTGTATCTGTGTGTTTGTGTTGCTGCTGTCCCAAATTTAAGTAGGTTTAAGTAACACTTTCACAATGTGATTGTGAATCTTGTTTTTTTTTTTTTTAATTGTTTAATTAAGTAACATGGGTCAGTTGTAACACCTCCAATTTTTCAAATAAGGAACAAGTTACAAATCACCTAATTCACTTCACATATTCTTAATTTAGTCCTTATTTCACATGTGAAGAAGTAGAGCCCTGTGGCAGACACAGCAGATTTTAGAGGAGAAAAATTAATTTTAAGTTAAATAAGAACTTTTAATACTTCATTTATATTTGTGATGGCATTCCCTCTGCTTTGTAGTTAAACTCGTCAAAGTTAAATTATGTTTATTGTGTGTCATAATTTTCATGCAGGTTGTTAGTGCTAATATTTTGGCTGTTAGCTGTAAGGTGAGCCTGTTCATGGCTACAAGACTCTGGGTTAAACGTAACAGCAAGACCCAGGGTTATTTGTAACATCAATGAAACATTATAGTTATAACTTACTCCGAGCAATTTTTATTTTTTTTTTATTTTTTTTTTTACTTATATGTTTTCTTTGAATTTCAGCATGTCTAGGTCTTGCAAGAGAAAGACAAACCGAGGGGTGTCTCTAAATGTTAAAGTGTTCAAGTTAAATTTTATTATGACCAATTACTATGTCTGACATTAACAAACATGCTTAAACACAAAACACATGCAAGTTATTCAGTTTTATTATCATGATGCCATTGTAACACACACTCAAAATGACTAAAATTACTAAAATTAAAATTACTCAAAATTAAATAATTAAATAAATGTTGAAATATATAAATTGATCTTTAAATACAGAATGAAATAATTAAATACATAAATAAATGCATAAATAAATGCAGAAATGCAGAAATAAATATATAAATATGCATTTATTTATTTATTTATTTATTTATTCATTCATTCATTTATTCATGTATTTATATATATATATATATATATATATATATATATATATATATATATAAAATTTATTTATTAATTAATTAATTAATTTATTTATTTATTAAGTTATTTATTTATTTATTTGTCCGTTTATTATTTCAACATTTATTTAATTATTTAATTTTGAGTAATTTCGCCCTCCATACACCCCACGGTTTTTACAACTAACCCGGACTATGAGGTAAAAAAACTAAACCATGCATTTTCTCTTTGAAATGTATTACATTCTGAAAAATGCAAACCATTTTTCATTTTCTGCAAAGATAACAGCTACGCCATTTAGCAGCATGCACTTGTAACTTCAATCACATTTTGAATGCACTGTCTTAAAATAACTCCAAGATACAGACAGAAATGTCCAAAATGTTACAACCATTCTCAGTCTCCCCTATTTGCAAACAAAGCATCGCAAACCACACGACCTGGGATTACAAGTTTCTTGTCAAATTCCATTCTAAATATTTCAGTATCAAGAGAATAAAAGCGCCGACTTTCTTTTGTCCATGTAAATGAGCTAAAATAACCTGACACTCGATCTTAAACCGATTAATTAGCTTAACAGAAATAGCCTACCACAATTTGATGTTATTAACAACCGTTCTACAATTGTTGAACAAAGGTGTTTCAAACAACAGATGTGCTACAAAGATACTTCGGCTTCAGGAAGCAATCAAGCCTAGTTAATTTCTCTCGTGGTCGTGTCATTGTACGTAAGAATCCACGACTGGATTGCATGTGGTTTGTCATCTGAGCACCAATGCACACACACACACACATGTAAATCTATAAAAGATGTTGTCTGAGCAGGTAAGTGCCAAATCATATGCTGTCGTTTTCAGCAGGCCTAATTGGTAACATTGATGTTTTAAAATGTTATTACAAAAGTTTAGAAGTTGCTGGCATTTGACAGAATTTCTAATAAGGTCAAGTAAATAATTGCAGGATATTCTGGCTAAATAGAGAATGGTAGTAGGCTAAGTATTGTCATTAGGTATGTATGCTACATGCACTAATTTTTGTGGTAACTGCTTTGAGTCACATATAGACATTCTTCTATCTATAAGTAACTTTGCAACTCATGTCAACTACTAGTCATTAGACAATTTGTGTAGACTGTCTGCTTAATATCTGTTAACACTTTTTTTTTTTGGTGGTCCCCAGCAGACTGCTGACTACAAGTATCTTTGCAAGTAGGCTACATGTCAACTTATTCTACTTACCCTAACCCTAACCTAACAGTCTACTAATACTCTAATAAGTGTTAGTTGACATGTTAGGGCTGCACAAATTAATCGAAATCGAATCGAAATCGCGATTAAATTGGCTGGTTGCTGCGATTATGAAATCGCGAAGGCTGCTATGTGCAGCTTATCAGTGAAGTACGGCTCTGTGATCAGTATTAAATGCTGCTCCTTCTGAAAGCGCTGCGAGTTTGAGTCCCTTAAGTGCATTTGAAAAAGCAGCACGCGTCACACATCTTTCCAAACATACGAAGCATTGATGAACCTCTTTTCCTACAAAAGACACCATTTAATAACATATTTTACTCTAAACTCACTTCATAACATCAGTCGAGTGTTTAAAATAAAATCCTTCTGTGAGATGATGTGGTTTCTTACACAGAATAAGGCACGCAATACATTATTTTATAGCATTCTAAGCAGTGATAAATGCTATGTCTATTAGCATTGCATTATGAATATACTTTATTATAATGAAAATTACACTAAGAAGAACTCGATGAAAGCAGTTCAATCTTCTGTTTATTCAGCTACAACCATTGGCTTTATCTTTTCTTGCGTATTTGGAGTTTCAACTTGAGAGCGCCCTCTGGCCTTTGGATGGAGCAGTATTTACTACTGATCACAGAACCGTGCTCCACTGACAAGCTGCACATGAAAAAATCGTTTGTCTAATGGCGACTGCAGTTTAATTTCGATTAATCGTGAAGGGCCATGACATGCAGTTACAAAGTTACTTATAGTAGCAGAATAAAGGACTATCCAAATAAAGTTTTGTCATTTCCCTGATAGCACACATACATCTCAGAGACGTCTATTTGACGTCTGCATTTACATCTGCAAGATGTATTTTTTAGTGTTTGCTCATCTGCAATACGTCTATAGGACATTTCCTTTTAGATGTCAAATAGACGTCTATTAGATGTCTTTAAGATGTTTATGATTTAGAATGTATGTAAAACTGACATCTGAAAGACGTCTGTCAGACCTTTGTAGACAGCAGATGCTTTCCAGATCAAGAGATCTTTAACAGACATCTTACAGACGTATTTGTGCTATCTGGGTTTCGTCAGTCCAAATTAATTCAATCCGATTTGCGATCTGATTCACATTCCGAACCAAGCTTGCATAGTCACCGTCTTCAGAACTGGAGAAAACCACCACTTTAATGTAACCGGTGCTACTGGTTACACTTCCAAAAGTATGATAGTTCTATCGTCTTCCGTTATAAGTAGCCTATATTGTAGTACTTATTCGTTTTTACAAACGGATAGACAGTGTTGAAATTATTATGATTTTCACCCACACCTAAATATACAAGGCATTTCATAACACTACAAAAACTCAAAATTTTCTCTTTATACAGTATCACCTAACTTTTCCATTGTAAAGGCCTTTCACGAGCTGATGTCGTCAGTACAGGTTTTGTATTTTGTCATCTTTGTAGAGTCTGATAGTGTTCTTAATTACTTTGAAGGAAAATTGAATGATGTCAGTGATTAAGATTCTGCATTTGGAGCGCTCCTTTTGTTCGCCCCACTTTCATGCACACACACATAGTAGCAAACTCACTATTTATTGAAATTCTCTGGTAGATTCCCAAGCCCAAACAGTCCATTCTAACTATTTTATGGTCAAAACTTGTCCAAAACTTGTTGTGAATCCAATTCACAATCCAAAGCAAAGTGAATAAAGTATGTATTAGTAGAGGTGCACTTTGAATTATATATATATATATATATATATATATATATATATATATATATATATATATATATATATATATATATGTGTGTGTGTATGTATATATACACACACATACATTTATATACATTTGCTACATGTCCATCCATGTGTTCGATACTGCCTCACCCACTGAAGCAATTAGTCGCCCTTTTTCCCCATGAGAAACATTTTTGTAAAGGTCATAAACGATTAACCAGGCTTTACGCTGGCACTCACATTGCTGAACTTGGGGTGGAGCCTTCAAACCATAAAACCAGCTGCCTCTACTCTCCACAGTCTCTCAGTTCACAATTTCAATAAACTCTTAATGGAAACCTTTTGTCTTTCATCGAAGAGGTCATGAATGGATGCTAGTACGAAGTTGTCAAACTTTTTTTATTCTTTTTTTTCATATTCAGTTCATTTTTCTTGAAGAAATTTTGTACTTGTACGATCGTTTTTGCTTTGACAAAAACTGAAAAGAAATATGGATTTAAATCAAGATATTTCTTGATTTCGTGTTACAGAGGCACATCAACGAATCAATAAGATAATTTAAGGAAGCGTAAGATACATCTTGTCTAAAAAGTATTTTTATTGTTTGTTACTAAGCTGTCTGTTTTGAGAGTATACGTGATTTTAAAAGCTCTCAGAGTGACCCTGTGGATCTTACGGTATGAATTATAGATTATATTTCGTACACTTAGGCTTTGTGTTCTTCACCCCATGTTGATTCTCATCTGCTGACAGCACGCAGTCCAAGCCTAGTCTAATAATTTCCATACATAGCAATGAGATCACAAAACTCACAAACACTAAATCAAAACCTGAGCCACAACGGGTCTTTAATAAAACCGTCCATAGACGGTCCATACAGGCATAAAAGAAAACCGAGTCCATATAATATCAGAATATGTTTCGTGCACATCCGTGATTTAAACGTTTTAATACCAACGTCATATTTATCATTGCAATAGCTACACATTTTATAGCTTTGATAATCATAACTGGGAATAAATAACTGTCGCTATAGACATTTGATTGTGCGTATGCACACTGAAAAAAATAAATAAACAAAAAAAATAAAAAAAAAATACGTGCAATCAACTGAAAATAAAAATGTGTTAATCTGCAAGTGCTACCTGATTTAACCCTTTGTTTTGCTGGTATAAAGTAATGCATAGATTGAATAGTGTTCTTTAATATTTTTTCCCCAAGCTGTGTTAACAATGTATTATTATTATTATTATTATTATTATTATTATTATTATTATTATTATTATTATTATAAGAGTTAGAGCTATCACAAAATAAAACAAGCGTTAATTCGACTTTTGACAGATTTTCACTCTAAATGTAGTTTATATTAAGCTATAGAAGCGATGCAAGACTACGTCAAAGACTTGTTAGCTATGTGTTTAAATGTCTTTACCAAACCAGACATAAGTTCTATTTTCAGTTTGGCAGAGTCCAGATAATGGGAGAGAGAGCACACTTTGTATCGTCCTGTTCTCCTATCATGGGCTGTACTATCTCAAAGCATCGGTCTTTATCTGTGAATTAGAAGAGTGAAAATGGCCGGCACAGAATGATAGCAGATAGTTAGTTTATTTAATTTATTTGACGGGAGTAGGTGTGCTGTGAAATTATAATCAACAATACAAACACACAAAGATATGAACATAAACAGATATTCCGTTTGAAAACATGCAGGCGTCAGTTTAACGCGTTTATTTAATCATTTCTGATTATTTATATATTGCGGCATAAAGAATGAAACCGTATTTGTCACAGGTATTAGCTATATTTTAAACAAGCCTTTGAATACAACCAACAAACCACAAAGACCTGACAGTACTTTTTGGTCCATTATATTTCTAAATGAATGCGTGAAGCTGTGGACGTATACAGGTGTCAGGGTTAACTCAGTTACCTGTGTGATTACTACTGAGGGAAACACGTTGGCTGTCTTGTTTACTTTCTTATTTAAAACGACATGATCCACTGAATTAGACATTGGACAATAACGCCAGAAAGATGGGTCTCTTTTCATGTTTGAAAATTCTATCATTAAAATTTTCAACAAAAGCGTTACTCACATTAATTAATTCCTAAATGAATGTTCAAACAATGTGCAAATATTATATATAATATTTGACAAAAATAATATTTCAGTGTGACACATTATGCTCATAAAAATGATTTTAAAAACATTGTAGCGGCCTGTACAGACTTATTTTTAGAGAAATACAAACAGTGATCAAATTCAAGGCATTAATCCTTCAAAATAATTCATTTAATTTTTCACAAATGAATAAAGCCTCATAGCAAAGAAGGATGTCAAATTATGCATTATAAACATGCACTTTCATTATGTTGAATTGTCATTATTGTGCGTATGCTGCATTTGAACTGTAAGGATAAAAAGTCAAGTCTATTATCACTGTAATATCTGCCCTAAATACGCCCCAAGTCACAAAGAAAGAAAGAAAGAAAGAAAGAAAGAAAGAAAGAAAGAAAGAACGGGAAACAATTGTGAGATCTGAATTATTTAGAATATTTATTTATTTATTTATTTATTTCTCTCTCTCTCTCTCTCTCTCTCTCTCTCTCTCTCAGGTTACCGAGTCTTAAATCGAGTTGTAAATAGCCTATCTCATGCCTTTGGAAGAAACCACCATTTCCTTTCACCTCAGTAAAACTATTCAATAATTTTCAAATTAAAACAAGGTGGGATTACCGATATGCATTACAGCAGCAAGTCATATGGGCTACAATCTTTTGCACTTATCTTCTTTACAATAACTTTCCATTTAAATAAAGTCGGTAAAGCTCTGTGCGATGAACCTGCATACCTGAGAATCCTGTGCAAGACACCAGTGAAGTGAGCTCGTCGTCTGCATGTTTCACAAATGTTCTCTTGAAGCAAATTTCGATAGCCGTTTCCCCCTGCCAACCTCATTGTGTATCCACAAAATCTGACTACAAAGTGTACTTGCCTAAATTATCCAGAGGAGGGAGACTCTTGGCTCTCTGGTCTCAATATGTCCCTTGTTAACCCTCTATGGTACCGTGTTGCTTCCAGGCAACATACTTTATTTTAGGGGTTTTTTTAATAAAATGAGACACCCATTTAATTGATAAATGCTATCTCAGGGTAGTAGAACTCAAACACTAATCAATGAAAATGCAAAAAAAATGGTCACATGACCCATAGTTACAACATGTAGGCTACATGATACTGATGTCTATTAATAATAACACTGTTTTGTGACGCTATAGGCTCTCCACACATTCTGTCTTGTGTTCTCACACTACAACAACAGACTAAAGACTTTTGCTCATTGATTTCGTTACATTAACCTAAGCATTTCCCACAAATGTTGTGTGATGACCTCGAAAGATGTTCTCCATGTGTTGAAGTTGGAGACTTGTGATCTACACAGATGCACGGGTAGTGACACCGCTTCTTGTTCTGTTGGGTCTTCTGTAAACTTTTACAAGTGACATTTTGTGAGCTAATAAACTATACCTTCTTTACTTCCACAGGAAACTCTGTGAGCATGCTGTGATAGTGCTGGCCTTCGGAATTCAGTCAATACCCTATATACTCTATACAGTATTCATGTTACAAAGATTCTTGCATTGGATCTTATTTGGAACATGTGTGCTGATAAATTATGTTGGCTACGTTTCTTTGTAATGTGCATTACATGTGTATATAAGGTTTTTTTTGTTTGTTTGTTTGTTTTTAGTAAATTGTGTATGTTTAATTGCTAGTGATGGGTTTAGACACCAGAAGTATGAAATACACAAATGAAGAGCTTGTTATTGCAGGGATTCAATGTTATTCTTATATGGAAGCGGCGCATGGCTAAATCATCAAGCTTTCACTACTTGGTGTACGATTTGTGCTCTGCAAAGGTATACTTTATTCAGAAAAGCAGAACGCAGATTTAGCGTTTAGAATATGTGCAAAATACACGTGATACTCTTATAACATAAGTCTCATTCTCATAGCATACACTTTCCGGAACCTAGATCCCTAAACAACTCTATACTGTTCCCCAGACCACCCCTTTCCATATTCCAAAATTGCATATAGCCTGTTGTTTAACGACTCATCATTGTTAGAAATGCGTCAAGTTTAAACGAAGCTTTGCTTTTTCCTTCTAATCTGAATTAATTTATTGAAAAGGTTAAACTGTGCATATTGGATACGCGCACACGTGCAGCCTACTCGAAGAATCCTGGACCAATGAAATCAACCCATCGCTCTCCACATAACCAGTTAGATTGACGTGGAGGACGCGTCAAATTAACTCCAGCAAACTTCACCCTGCGGGATCAGACAAATCCCTCTTTAACTGGAGAGGATCACTCGTATCCCATTCTACCCTGGACAAGTTTGGCATGTAGAAGTTTTGCAGCCGGAATAGACAAAAGTGTGTCGAAGTCTTCTGAACATCACAAATCTACTGCATGCTGCAGCGTTCAGCCATTGAGGGAAAACTTTTAAAGACACGCATCGCAAGAGCAAATGGGTGAGATCTCGTTCACATCTGCACGCTTATTTTGCAGAGAGATGTTTTATTTAGACCAGAAATAACCGTAACTCTGAGCCTCAAACTGAATTGTCAAATGTTTGCTTTGGTTATGAGTAGGCTATTTAAATAATTCAAATAAAGCTACTGTGCGGTGCCTACCATACAACGATTGTCTTATTAGGCCAATAATAGGCTAGTCATTATTTCTACTGACAATTTCGAGTGTTAAAAATGTTGGAGAATGCAGAAAAAGATCTCTATGTTCATGGAAAAATCTTGGATTTGCTAAAGTCACTCAATATGTAGATGATGTGCCTTGCTGTTTTACGACATTCGTTTTCCACAGCATAGGTTTAATGCCTTTTGTTTCTTACAGAGCAAACCTACGGGGAGGTGAACCAGCTGGGGGGAGTTTTTGTCAATGGACGTCCTTTGCCCAATGCAATAAGATTACGAATCGTGGAGTTAGCCCAGCTTGGCATCAGACCTTGTGACATAAGCAGACAGCTTCGGGTCTCCCATGGCTGTGTGAGTAAAATCCTTGCGAGATACAACGAAACTGGGTCCATTTTGCCAGGCGCAATCGGTGGCAGCAAACCACGAGTTACGACGCCGAATGTAGTAAAAAACATACGGGAGTACAAACAAGGAGACCCGGGCATTTTTGCATGGGAGATCCGGGACCGTCTTCTCGCGGACGGAGTATGTGACAAGTACAATGTTCCTTCGGTCAGCTCTATCAGCCGGATATTAAGGAACAAAATTGGAAACCTCTCCCAGCCTAACCAATATGAAAATGGCAAACAAGCACCTCCGCAGTCCAGCATCTCCTATAACCACATATACCCGTATTCATACCCCAATGCAATGTCTCCTTCCGGGACCAAAATGAGCAATCATCCCGGTGTCCCTGTCACGGGTGGGCATGTAAGCATTTCCCGCGGTTGGCCTTCAGCGCACACGGTCAGCAATATACTGGGTATTCGGGCTTTCATGGATCCTTCAGGTGAGACTCATTGTACAATAATAGGTTTTGACAACAAATCTTAAGTGTAACATCAAACGGTCACATATAGGCCTCAGCCATAGCTTGATTTGCGGCGCATACACAAAGCAAACTGAAGAGGCCAATGCAATCACCTAATGTGTGGCCTATTACAAACATTGAAACTATATAAAGTTGGATAAATTTTAATATTAAAAATTTGACATGAAATTTAGAAAACAGAGTATTAAGACGTAGGCTATAACCGAGTAGGCCTTCGGGTTCTCGGTACTGTAAAAAGTGGTAACCTGCAATTGTTACCTTACATAGTTGTTTCTGCCTGATTAAACCCATAAAACGATTTTGAAAATGTATTATGTATTAATGTTGACTAAATCATGTAAAATAATATTTTAGACTAAAACATTTTCAGGTGATTTATCAGTAAATTATATTGTTTTAGATATTAAAAATGTGTTAATTATGTATATAAATACTGTGTTTTTATATTTTATTGTAAATTATAACGAATAAATGCACGCATTAAGCGACCCAATATATAGTGTAATAACATCTCATTGTAATGTGCATATTTACAATAAAACGTGTTGTTGAAAATACTGTTTTAGAATATGATATGAATTCTTATATATGAGAATATGTACCATAAATTGTCGCTTGGAGTAACTGATGATAATATATTTATTTAAAATCCATTTAAGCAAATATGCATGCATGAATTTTCGCGTAATATGTATGCATTTTAAATGTGCTCCACTGAATGTTTTAAAATATATCGTTTAAATCATTCAGTTACAAGGGAGACTATCGCTGACATTGGTTAATTCCATAAGTAATGCTTTATTCAGCTTGGAATAATTTTGATTTAGTTGGTTGCAAAGTAAAGCAAAAAAAATCATTTTTTTTTCATATCATTTTTTTTTCTAGCTATTGCTAGCGCTGAAGGATACGCACCAAAAATGGAGGACTGGGGTAGTGTGAATAGAGCGACATTTCCCTCTGCTCATGGAGTCAATGGAATAGACAAATCAGCTATTGATGCAGACATAAAATACCCTCAGGTATCGTAGCAATTATTTTATTGTTACTGATACAAACTCTGTTCATAAATCATTTGGACGACTTTGGATATCACAGTTATCTTTCACGTTATTTTGTAATAACATAAGTACTGTGTAATAAAAATTAAATATGATTGTTTTTATATAGTTGCTTATACACTTAAAAATTCTATTGCACGCCTATTTATATGTAATATAGCCACAAAACGGAAATACAAAGTGTTACCTTATCATGTATTATTTGTATACTGTATTTTTTTCTGCTTGCTCTGTGTTAACGTGATTGTTTTTCCTCCTGTTTCTTCAGCCTTCGTCGACTTTGTCTAGTTATGTCCCAGCATGCGCGTACTCTCCCTCCAACCAGTATGGCGTGTACAGTGGCCCGGCAGGCAGTTATGTGAGCCCAGGGCATCACTGGCAAGCACAGGGGACCAGCCTCTCCCACCCTGGCGGTGGCGTAGCGATGCACCCGAGTGACATCCATTCTTCTATGGCGTTCAAACATGCAATGCGAGATGGTATGCACAATCATACTTTGATATCAGTCACTCTTCAACTGTTGTCCATTATCAATTTGATTTAAGTTTAATTGCTTATAGAGCGATTTTTTACGGGCATCTTAACTGACTTTAAAGTTGTTGTTGTTGTTTTTTTTTATTATTATTAATTTTAATAAAGTTATGCACTTCTTAAACGCCCATAATTAGATTTACATTATCATTCACTTTACTTTCTAATTGCTAGAAACAACACCTGGAGAAATAAATAAATAAATAAGGTTCCAACTTTTATATAGAAGCCTGCTAGGCTAGTGTTTTCAACCAAACCATTAGGCATGCACATACAATTTCTTAAGAGAATGAGGTCATGCAGGGTACAGTGAGCGGTGTAAGTACACTCTTAAAAATAAAGGTTCCAAAAGGGTGTTTTTGCAGTGATGGCATAGAAGAACCATTTTTGATTCCCCAAATAATCTTTCAGTGAACAGTTCCTAAAAGAACCATTTTGAAGAACATTTTAAAAATCTAAAGAAACGTTTTCGACTACAAAGAACCTTTTCTGCATTTGAAAGGTTCCATGGATGTTCAAGGTTCTTCATAGAACCATTGATGCTAAAGAACCTTTATTTTTTAAAGAGTGTATTGTAGTATGATCTCAGTTGCGGCCTATATGCTCACCAGAATGACTGGCCTCATTAATAGGCCTATGTGAAATGAATTTCCATGATTAATTACTATGCATTTCTATGATTAACTATTGTAGGCATTACGTATTAGCTTATACATTTCATAAATTCAAAATAAATATATATTATTGAATAAACGGTCAGTATTTGTAATACGTAAATATGAAAATTATAAGTATATTTCAAAAACGTTTAGCCTATTTTAGAATATTTATATTAAAGGTATTCTAGAGGAAATTTAACAGTGGCCTATTTTTGAAAATCGAATCGTCTTTTTGAACATGCCCCAATACCATAGATTTGCATTACACAGAAAATGCGTGATTGGATGTGAGGAGAGTTACGACTTGTTTTCTCTCTAAATATGCATCTCCTGTTTGTTCTCCGCAGGAGACAGAAAACCACCGAGTCCCCTAAGCAAGCAGCAGCACGGAGCATTGAGCAACATACACGGCCTTTCTACCTCATCCTCGTAACAGCACAGATGCATGAGTTTAGAAATGCTCGCATTTCAAGAAAGCAAACCGTAAGTTCAACCAATGCACATCTTTCGACGTTGTTGTGCTGTTCGAGCCCGTGGCCAGCGCTCTCGGAGAATAAGATCTTTGTAAAGCCGAATGAATGTATCCGACTTTGTTCTTTACTGTAATTTATAACTGACTCCAGACTGCGTTGTTTGGTGGTTGTCTGTTTAACCATTATACTGTCATTCTGGGTTTGTCTATACTATTTATGACAACGACAGCATAGCGGATGCAAAAATGAGATTTGTCTTAAAGCTAAATCACGCATCATTACAAAATAATTTTTAAAGAATGGCAATACATTACATAGACGTGTACAATAAATAAACTCTATGTGAACAAAGTAATAAATTGTTAATGTAAATATGAAGAAAGCTTTAGTTATATATTTTTATAAATTCATGTGTAAATATGCTAAATAAAGGTATTGCATAAAAACATCTCAAGTCAATATCGTTGTCTTTTTATGAGCGCTTAAATTCACTTCAAATTCTCGCAAAGATATATGGAAATTTCTTTAACAAACTGCTTTTCCATGCTCATTCTGCCTAGTGTCTTCAGTACATTTGTGTCCACTCTAAATTAGCAGCAAAAAGTGCTATAACATCTGGATTCTTGCTGAATTTTCAGTAAGAGAGTGTTTCACGCAATATGCTCTGCACGGAGCGATAAGGCCATTTTGCTGTTTTCTCATGTGCGCTACTGAGCGTAATGGTGCTTGTCCGCATTTGGCGCCTCCAGTGATGCTATCTGTGTTGACGCTGGATCATTGCCACACGGTGCAAAACGTATTACGACATATATTAGGATTATATAAATATCTATAGATATAGATAATCCTCGATTTGGGAAGTTTCTTAAAACGGATCTACAGTCATTTTGCTTAAAGCATTTGTGATGACATGGTTGATGTTTGTTTGCAACCTTGTGGAAGATGCTGGCTCAGCATACAAGATACAGATCTTCGAGTAATAGGCCTATGCACAATCAAAAACCGTTTGCATTATATTCAAGGCGATTATTATTATTATTATTATTATTATTACCAGGCATATACTTCGTTTTATACTGTTAGTTAAATAATCGTAAAACTGTTCTGATGGCTACAAGAGAGTTATAGTTTTTTTTATTTATTTTTTATTTTTTTTATTTTTTTGCTCTCTCTTCATAAAGGATCTGGGTCGCATTTCTCAAAAGCATCATAAGCCAAAGCAGATAGTAGAAACAATAATTGCAATCACCTTATACAATTTTTTCCCGAAATCATGGTTAAACTGTAAGCAGTAGTCCTACTTGAAAAATCGTCGTAGATCTACGAGGGCTCTCTGTAGCAATCCTAGAGTTGTAGGTGCACGGTAAGCCGCGGTAAACTCAGTTTCTTGCAATCAGGACAACGGTGAAATTACAGCTAAATGTAATACAACTATAGTTACACTTCATGTAGCCTAAACATTATGGCTTTAATATCATAACACTTTATTTTATACGTCTACGTTTTGTAAAAAAAAAAAAAAAAACAATTAAAAAAAAATTAAAAAATATATATATATATAAAGCATAAATAAATAATAGATCCTACTAACTAAATAAAGCATTGTAGGTCTACCTGACTAGAAAAAAAAAAAAAAAAAAGTCTTAGTTTGTCATGACGTCGCCATATTTTCTCCTCTTCCTCTTTTTCTCTGACACCCAAAGGCGTCTCGCCTGCTCTGGAGTGTTGTGCATTGATAAACCCATCACCGTGGAGGAGTAAAGAGCACCTCCTGATTCCTGGACACTGGAATTAACTAGACCAGAAACGTGCACATGGAAAGCGGAGACTAGCCTATATAAAAATACATAGGCTAATCTCACAATTGAATTTAATGAATTGCTGAGAAAATAACTTTAAATATTTCCGGGGGAAGATAAATTGCAAATATTTTAAACAAACAAACAGTTATAGGCCATAATGTTACAATGCCAAACAACTGTCATTTCAGTTGTGTGAAAATTAAAAGAAAACAAACAAACGTTGGTACCTTGGCACCAAGAGAACAGAAAGAGAAGATAGGCCTACATAATTACCGTACATCAATACCGGCGTGATATTTGTTTGAAGCTGTTATTAATTGATACAGCAACACGTTTTATATATGCCAGATATTATGCCAAAATTAATTGTGACCTAAACATCTATCACGTTATCTTTTTAAAAATAAATTAACACCAATGTGAAAGACAAGTAGTGTGAGAAAAGCTATTTGCACTTCTCGGATTAGTGAGAAAAGAAAAGAAAAGAAAAGAAAAGAAAAGAAAATATTGTTTAAATTTTGATCGATGGAACCCGTCTTGTTGAACAATCAATAGGCTAAGTAATACTGATACAAAGTGCCTATCAATATACTATCAGTATTAACTGACAGTGTCGGTTCAAACAGCTATCCACGACCATTACGATAAAGTTTACTAAACCATCTTTTCCGAATTCCGAATATTATTGTGCAAACGACACAGTAATCACAACAAAATGTCACTAAACGACAGTAGCATATACGACTCCATCATGCTCTCTGTTAATAACATTAAAACAACAAAAACTACTAAAATAAATAAATGCATACATATACATACATACATGATTGATTGATTGAATGAATGATCGATCTAAATGTCAAAAGCTTAATTTAAAGTCTAGTCAAGGATTTAAGAATGCAATGCAAATATTTATATAAGTAATCTTTTATGGCATAGGATCGTTGGTCAACGTGGAATATACACTCACGCAAGCTTGTAAAATGTGGTTTTTCTAGTTCTGCACTGTTGTTAGTGGAAAACAGAAAAAAATTGTCACAAATGTTCGCTGAATGAGGATGAAAGTAAAAGATCGGTGTCACTGATGAATGTTTTTTCAGTCCATTTAATTTTCGTGAAAGGTGATGTTTTTCACAACCAAATTAATAGTTAAAATTTTAGTTCTAGTTCAAGTTCTGTTATGTTCATTTCGGGGCTTTCTGTAGCAGTAATGTACTAGAGACTCAGCCTGATGATTTCACGACGGAAAGATCTCTTTTACACGTCCCTGAAACACTGCTGACACTCTATGAATGCAAGTACTGTACTTTCCTGCCGTATTAGGCATATAAATATTTCAGTGACACCATAGACATAAGACTGTTAGTGAGCAACATAACTCAGTGTATGGTAATAAGTAATAAATGCAGCGTTTTTACCAGCTCAGGTTTTCAGTTCTTTCAACATGCCTCTAATACGACTTTCATTCTTTTCTCTTTATTTTTTCTCCCCCCTTTTTTAAAACAATTTATTTATTTATATTCTTTGGTTATTACGATTACTGTTAAAAAATAAATAAATAAATAAATAAATAAAAATAAAAAATGTTTTATATTATTGCTTTTAAATAATAATAATAATAATAATAATAATAACAATAATAATAATAATAATAATAATAATAATAATAATAATAATAAAACAAAATAAATAATGGACAAAATAAAACAAAAAGGTAAAACTCTCTTTTTATGAATGAATAGGCTATTGTAGCGTTAACATGATTCTAAACCAATATGTTATATATCAGCATACTCAATGTTTGAACATTCTTTCCTGGGGACTGATATGGAAATGATATGGAAATTTCACTAGATGACATTTCCGAAATGGATATTATAGGGTATTACAGTCAAACAAATATATATATAGACCTATATTTAATTATACAAATTATGATGCAATAGGTGTAATATGAACTGTGTTATTAGTACACATTGTATTTTACAATAACTTCTGCAAATTCAGGACCTTAATAGAAACCCTAATTGTTTCTCATGCATAGACAGGTGGAGAAGAAGCAAAATCCATTATTAAAATGGTAAATTATAAGAAATATATCAGTCCCACTTTATATTTGGTGGCCTTAGCTACTATGTACTTACATTTAAATTAATCATTTAATATAATGCACTTGTTGTGTACATACATGTTCTTACATTGTACTTATATTTTTAAAAATACCTATATGTAATTACATCTGTAATTAATTTCTGTAATTACATTTATAATTACACTGTTGACCCATCCCTTACACCTTAACCCACCCTTAAACCTACCCATACCACCAAACATGTCCCTAACCTTACCCATATCCCACCTCAATAGCAGCAAAAGTGTTTTGCAATATGAACACTAAGTACATTGTACTTATTTTTTGATGTAAGTACATAGTAGTTAAGGCAACCTAATATAAAGTGTGACCCATATATCTAGTAGTGCCAGAAATGTAATAATCCCTGCCAATGTCCAGTGATGTCTGTTTAGACAAAACCATTTAGCAGCACTTGGTTGAGCTCTGATTTAATAATGTAATGCAAAACTTCTGCAAGATTTACTTCCTCGCTTTAAATTAGTTTTACTTCCTCAAATGTATAAAGACATGTTCCCACGCTGAACAGCTTTAACCTGCTATAACAGTAGTCCAATACCTTCTGTTATTTGATGTACTTGTCTGCAAATTAAAGGGTCACGTCAACAATCACACAGACTTTTGGGCTAATAATTGAGATAGTGATGCTGCTGGAAACTTCGAAAGTGATGTCATCCATTTGTTAGTATTGTTGTTATAGCAAGGTCATTGGTTCTTTTCTCAGGGAATGCATGAATTGATAAAATGTTGTTGTTACATTGGTGCTGTTATAGGACGCATTTATGGTATTACAGTTTTTAAGCACCGTTTACAATTTGTTTATTTATTTAGTTGTTAAGTAGCTGCTTACACTTTACAAGATTTCATTACAAACAACATACAAAATACTAATTTCAGAAACAATGCACCTAGAGTGCAGAATAATGTTCAGAATAATTTAATAATAATAATAATAATAATAATAATAATAATAATAAACACTTTAAATGTTTAAAAAAAATGCAAAAATCCAAAATAATGCAATAAACTTGAATGGAACAACATTAGGAGTAACATAAACACTAACAACAAAAAAACAATAAAAACAATCATTTAAATGACATGCCATCAAATGTGAAGTGTCACCTTGGGATTTCAGGATTTATTTATTTATTTATTTATTTTTTTTAATACTGTAAATTATAAGATTCCTTTTTTTTACCTTCAGAAACTGTACGCATAGCAGATAACAATTAATTGTCCCATAAGTCATTGCTCTTAAAATTATCTCCAGGGTATCTGTTGAATATACTTATCAAATATAAGATCAAGACTATATCTGATAGTCATGCATTGAGGATCTCAGAAATGACACTATGGTGAAATATCTAACATAACAATTTCATGAAACAGTATATTATTAGGTCAAACTGATTTTTATAGAATGGTTGTAGATTAAGTTAGTGAAACTACTACAAAAAAGCAGTTGTTAAAGGTGATTGAAATTCAAACTCTACTTTTTGTTGTTTTCGTTGTTTTTTACAAGCTTAGCTATAGCTTTAGCTGCTACATTTTAGATAGCCAACGTCAAGTCCAGTTAAAGGTTCCCCTTGACTATAAAAAACAGTCAGTTCAGGAGTTCAGTCTATTCATCTCTCTGCCTAATGGCGTTTTTATGAATTTTATCTTCACTATAAGTGTTTTGATGCTAATATCTAAAAATCCTGTATATGCACTGTAAATCTCTAAAGTGAAGAATGTTGTTCTCCTACAGACAGCCTTGGAGTAACAAGCTTAAACAGATAATCAGTGGTGAAAAAAATCTCATCTGTTAAGCCAAACAATAGTAAGAGGTATGCTTTTACCGAGACAGATCAGTACTCCTATCCTGAGAGTGAGTGATTTGTCATTGTCTCTGTTGTGTAAAGGAAAGATAGGACTGGCTTTGTAGAAACAAGTGCTCATCATCAGCCATTGGAAGTGATGTAGTGGCTTCACATTACAATGTTATTTAATGTTAATGTCTGTCTGTGTGACTCAGCGCTTCTGCATTTAGATGAATTTTGCGCTGTCTGAAGTCAAGGATTAGTTAATGTATTGTAACTATGTCAGTTTTCTGAAAAGCATCTCAAACAGGATCTAAATAGCAAATCATGTCCTAAATGCTGCTTGTTGTCCTTTAATATAACAGATGATTCTCTACTAGTTTTCAAGTCGTTGTAACCACTCATCACATCAACCGGTCCCTTTGAAAGCTGAGACACACAGATGGGACAATGAGATTCATCTTCTCTAATTAAAACATAACATGTTCATGTCCTGTGTCTTCCCCCTCCCCACAGACATGATTCTTGGATGAATGATTTGCTTTGGAGACAAAGGCAGTGCAGCCTTAAATGTGCAATCCTCAAGCCTTAAATGTGATCATTGTACCTAAACACTTGATGAATGATGACTGCAATCAAATAATTAGGCCTACAGCAGCAAGACATTTACATTGTTAGTTTCTGCACTGAATTAGAATGATATTTCACCCAAAATGCACATTCTGTCATCATTTACTCACCCTCAAGTTGTTCCAAACAACAGCTTCTTTATTCCGCTGAGCATAAAAGAAGATATTTTGAAGAATTTTGGTAACCAAATAGTTACTGACTTCCACAATATGTAAAAATAAATAAATAAATAAATAAAAATGCTATGGAAGTCAGTGGGCACCAATAACTGTTTGGTTACCCACATTCTTCAGAATATCTTCTTTTGTGTTCAGCAGAAGAAAGAAATGCATATAGGTTTGGAACAACTTGAGGGTGAGTAAATGATGACAGAATGTACATTTGTGGATGAACTATCCCTTTAACAGTGGTTATGTAAATACTGTAGCTACAAATCGTCATGTTTCACGCATGAAGATGAGACAGAGATCTTTGGTAGAAAATATGTGCTCTGGAAAAATGCTTTTGCGTCTGTGGCTTCTGATGCAACAACTCTATATGTGTGGTGAACAGATCTCTGGGAATGGAAGAAGATGAGCACGATTCCCCCTAATTTTCAGGGACTAGAGAATTAATCATCTGCTAAAATGCCCATCTGTGATTTATTTAAGGAACCGAAATATGTTATGTGTGCTTCCTGCCATCTCATGTATTTCTGCAATTACCTTCAAGCTGTGTGGCAACGGATTTCACTGTCTCTGAACTAATTTTTGGCACCAGTTCTTATGAGGTGAAAATAAGATGATGACTTCCCTCAGAAAAATATTTTTGTGGTTGGCCACTGTTCTGTCTTGGTTTTGTGTCTAGTTTATTCAAATGTGAACAATATGAGGAGTACTTTAATGGGCAAAACAGGAATAAAAATGTTGTCATTTTACCCCAGTAGATTTTTTTTTTTTTTTTTTTTTTTGATGTGTTATGCAAATCGATGTTGTTTAAATTATGGTAATAAAGCAGGAAATTTACCTCTGTAGCAATTTTGTTGTGTGAAAATTCAACTTTTATAGTTGGGCCAGATGAAAACATTATGAAATTATGGCTGAAAAATGTACTCACTGGTAAAAATAAAGGTTTCAAAAGGGGGTTCTTTGGTTCCCCCAAAGAATTTTTCAAGGAACAGTTCTTGAAAGAACCATTGAAAAATATTTTTATAAACTGAAGAACCCTTTTCTACTAAAAAAAAAAAAAAAAAAAAAAAAAAAAAAAAACCTTTTGTCAAATAGAAAGGTTTCATGAATGTTAAAGGTTCTTCATGGAACCATTGATACCAATAAACAACCATTATTTTTAGTAGAGTACAAGCCTTGTCCTGAGGTCACTGCACAATTCAGTAAACACAGTTTTACTTAAAATGTGACCTCAATGGTAAATTTACATTAGAGACACTCAAAAATGTTTTTCATGTTAAATGTTTTTCAACTGGAGTGTCTGGTTTTGTGAGAGATGGTGAGACAATGCTTACTGCAATGATGCGTAACTCAGCACTAGTGACGACAGATAAAGTAGGTAAGCTAGCAAGAGATTAATGTGTGATGTAAATACAAGACTTGCACATAGACAAATTATTATTATTTTTTTTTTTTTGCTGTGCTAGTGGGGAGGCAGGGTCTGACTGAAGTGAGGCATGCGGAAAAGTTTCCAACGGGACCTGACAAGCAGCCATGATACACCATGTACACAATGAAGCTCGGAATGAACGCTGCCACCATCCTGTCTGCAACAGACAACAACAAAGGATGGGACACATTAATCATTTTTGACAGCATGCCACTCCTAGAAACTTTTACCTGATTTCCTCAGACAACTTCATCATTACTTTTCTGTCATGCATATCTTGATTAGCTACAACTTGGTGTCCATGCAGTGCTCCAAGTCAAAGAAAAAAAAAAGTCATTGTGAAAGGATTGTACTTTTTATGCAGTACCCTTTGATCTCTGTGCAAAAATTAGAAAATTAATATGTACATATTTATACAAAAAGTTTGGTGAATGATTTTGTACAAGCAATATTTGTGGCTTTTAGTGTAGTGGTTTTAATTTTTAGTGCACTCAGTTCAAATCGATTTTTGTGGTCATCTAACATAACTAAGCCTATAGATCATAATACGACAACAAAAGTTGCGAGAAAAAAATGTAATTAGTGCTAAAAGGGCAGAAACAGAAATACAATATTTATTGTAAATATTACATACCAAGTAAAACTTTTTTTGAATACTTAAACTCTCTTAAGCATGCAGAATAATTTTCTATCAGATCTGATCTAGCAAACTGACATCCTCTTCACGAGTGAATCGCTCTTTTGAGTCAAATACTTGGTCAGTTGGGTTGAAGATGACAAAAATGTTTACAACCTTGATAAAACCCAAGCATGAAAGTTTAACCCTCAGTGGGGCATAAGCAGATTGCATTAAAATGTTCAAATAAGACTTCGTTCAAATTTGCCAAAACATAAGACAGTTATGAATTGCCATGACTGGACTTTACTAAGTACAACACTTGCATGAGCAGAGTCCATTTTCTCAAAAAGAACTTGACATTACCATGGCATGATATTACCATGATAGTAATATTCCAAGACAATATGTTGGTTTTACCAAGTGTTGCAAACCTTAATTATTTTATATGATATTGGCTTACTTTATTATTATTTTATATTATTATTAATAAAATGTCAGAATTACTCATTTTGATCGAGTTTTTATTACCTTCTGTTACTTAAAGCATAGCAATTAAGTTCAGTAAACTTAATTTCTTTGTGTTCAATGAAAAGGTCAAACATGTGGCTCCTTTGTGCATGTGTTATAGACAGATGTGCACATTAGTTTTTCAGCCTGGTTCTCATAAGAGAACCTGGAGATTTGGTTTGGTCCTCACACTGCACATACCCATTAAATGAATGAATGAATGAATGAATGAATGAATAAATAAATTAGTGCAGTCAAATGATTAAATGATTAAGCACGATTAATCACATTTAAAATACAAGTTTTTGTTTACATAATATATGTGCGTATACTGTGTTTTTATTTTGTATATATAAATACAAACACATGCATGTATATATTTAAGAAAATATGTTTATATATTAAATATATTTATATATAATTTAAATCATAAGAATATAAATATATAAATGTATATACATGTAAACAGTTTCAAAATATATACTGTATGTGTGTGTATTTATGTGTACATAATAAATATACACAGCACACATACATTATGTAAATAAAAACTTTTATCTTGGATGCGATTAATCATTTGACAGCACACACAACACACACACACACACACACGCACACACACACACACACACACACATATATATATATATATATATATATATATATATATATATATATATATATATATATGAGTTTATTTGCAAAAACAGTTAACTATTTAGAATTTTCAGAAATCATGTTTTTTTATTGTTATAGTGTTTTTATTGTGTTTTATTGTTTTAGTTAGCTGTATTTTTAGTTATTTTTTTAACCTAATCAAAATAACCAAACTGCAGTTTGATTGAGATTAATTGGAACGCAATAAGAATGAAAAAAAAAAAATACGATTTTTGAAAATTGTTAAAAATGGAGTTATCTGTTTTTGCAAATGAACTCTTCATATATAACTTGAGACTATAAAATAAATAAATAATAGAGATAACATTATTGCACTTTATTTACTTAGTTTTTTTTAATAAAGTAATAAACAAAGTAATAAAGTGTGATAATACTACTATACATCATTTTAAATATTTTAAAACAAAAAGTGAGTATTAAATACAAATACAATTGTTATATAGTAAACTTAAAAATAAAATGATAATATTTACTTTTTTTTTTTACATTAATTTTTTGCTAATAAGCCAAAGGTAAGCATTATAAATGTACTTTTTTTTCATCATTTTGTCCATTTAATGTTAAATTTCACACTAAATTTATATTGTTCTATGTTAATAAGTTTTATAAGTTTTCAATTCGCCTCATTGTTATTTTACATGGGCAATCCCTATTGGTGTATTTGCGCGTGAGGTGGTTCAAGATACAGTCTGAGGTAAATTTATCTTTATCCTTTTTAGTTGTTTAAATTGGTCACTAAAACACGTAATTTTACAATAATATATTTAATATTTTCAAAACTTTATCTGGTGTGAAGTGTTTATTCTTTGTCGTGGATCCCGGACGCTCACACGAGCCTGTGAGAGGTGTTTACAATTTAAGGGGAGACACTGCAGGCAAAAACCCTGTTTTTTTATGCATCTGTCAAATTTGAGATTTTGGGCTTTTTGGTTTTTCATAAAGTATTTTTTCAGACTAGTGGAAAGAAAACATCCAAAAGACACTGTTAAGTGTTTCTTTTATAGTACATTATCTATTTGTGTCAATAGATTTCAATTACAATACATATTTTTAAAGGCTGTTTTCTCAAAATGAGTTTTTTCTCCTACACTGAGCCATATGTCTCCACTTCAGTAGCACTTACACACCAAACTTTACATTTTTATTCCTGTCTATATCCTGAAGGTTTTATAGAGGGATTTGTTCATATATAATTTGCTTGTGACAAAATTAGATACCCAAAATTCCCTCTGTAAAAAAAAAACAAAAAAAAAAAAAAAAACTTTTGACTATAAATGTCAGAAAAATTAAATAAGAATTTTGAAACTGACTTCATCCAGTGTTTAGATTTTTGTACTAGAAATGTATGCAAATTAAATAATGCCTCATTTGCATATTTAAACCTAACATTTTAGAAAACTTGTAATACAAAAAATGTTTGCAATTATCAATGTAATCAATCAACTAAAGGTTTTTTTTTTTTTTTTTTTTTACCCTATCCACCTGCTGTCTCGCATTAAAAAGAATTTTAAAAAGCACACTGAAACAATTCAGTAAAGACTAAATATCAGTCTGACAAAAGCCAAAATGAGCATTGTGAAGCTATATTTATATTTATAATAATCATTTTTCAATTGTGTTTCAGGGCAGTTCATGAAGTCAGTTCTAGTTCCACCTGCCACATCAGACTCTGCTGTATGGAGGCCCTTATGTGTGTACTTTTCATTATTGTGCATGCAGATATTATTCAGGTACGTGAACACTTGACTATTGCATGAATAATGAATTTACCATAATTTTAATTGGTTAATTGCAGTTGAAATAAAAATGAATTAGATTTTTTTCCCCCAATTCAGCTCCAACAGGTGAACATGCACTACTAGTCAAAAGTTTTTGAACAGTAAGATTTTTAATGTTTGTTTTTTTTTTGTTTTTTTAAAGTCTCTTCTGCTCACCAAGCCTGCATTTATTTGATCCTAAGTACAGCAAAAATAGTAAAAAAAAAAATAAAATATTTTCTAAATATATATTTAAACATATATAAATATATAAAAATATTTAAATAATTTGAAATATTTGGTGAGCAGAAGAGATTAATTTAAAAACTTAAAAAAAAAATTAATAAAAAAAAAACAGACTTTACTGTTCAAAAACTTTTGAGTGGTAGTGTTCTTTATGGACCCAACTAAACTAAATTATTTGTTATTTGTTAATTGTTATCCACTGTTTGATAAGTATAGTTTCTTGATTTTTATACAAACACACTGTGTCTGTGAGTTGATTTGCATGAGTTTTAATTGAATGCAGCCTAGGAGTGTTCATTTTGTCAAGCAGTATAAGTGATGTCTAAATGAGACTGCGGTTATTCCTAGTTAACCATTTTGTGTTAATGGCTCTCATCATTTCAGGCATATGCTAAGAACACGCTTAAGCAGAAGTGTCAGCACAGGACTATTTAATGGATTATGCATTCTTCTTTCGTATGGTCGAATTGTGGTAAGTTATTTACTTTGACAGTCTTGCAATATGTAAAGAAAAAGTAGTGTAATTGTAATGCTTGAACTGTCTGTTAAATTAGTCCCAAAAAGGCCACGTCTCATTCTGAAGGTGTTCACTAACAATAACAATGTCAGTAACACCTGATGTACTTGTTACATTGTAAGAAGTATGGCATCTATGCTAATATTAGTCTGTTTCATTCTTATTCTGAGGTCACTGTAGCCACCCAGACCCAGTCCGGATCCAGATCAGATGGTGGAGACAACTCTACAGCCCTGAATGTCAGCAGAGACCATGTCAACTAGATGAGCCCCAAAGACAGATCCCCAGTGAAGGCCTCATCAACTATACCACTCATCGACACAAAACCTCAGCAAAAACCACGATGACAAACACCACGCTGGTTCGTCTGGCCAGAGGAGAACTGGCCTCCGACTGAGCCTGCTTTCTACCAAGGTTTTTTCTCCATTTCTGTCACCTTTGGCTTGCTTATTTGGGGACACTTGATTTTTGGGAATATTAATGACTTGATTGCAGAGACACTTTTTGAAGAGAACTGAACAGAACTGGATGATGATGACATCACTGAATCAATGATGAACTGACTTTAATTGAAATACCGACTGTTTACTTTTGTCCTCTTTTTAGAGCTGCTTTACTGCATAATGAATTTTGTTTGCATTATTGACACTATTTTCCTGTTTAACAATGTAAAGCTGCTTTGACACAGTCTGTATTGTATGAAGTGCTATAAATAAATAAGGGTGAGTTGACTTGCTTTTGACAATTCTTCATAGAAATGTTTGTGTGCTGTCTGTTTTGAACAATTTAGTATTTTTGAGAATTGTATTAGTAGCCTTCAGTGTGAAAGAGATCAGTAAAATAAGATTACATCAAATCAGTCTCAAGTGAATTGTAATTACACAAACAATAAGTTGTGGTTATTTAATTTTCTCAAGGCAACGGGTTTCCTCAATTTAATTAAGTAGACAGAACTCAGATTAACTTGTTAGTTTTAAGTTAAGTAGATTCACACTTTTAAGTAATCACAATTTAATGAATTTAATTTAGTCCAACTTAAAATAAAAAGTGACCACAACACATTTTCTTTTGTTTATTTGTTAATGTAACTCAGAATTGTCAAGTTCACTTAACTTTTTTCTTTTAATTATGCATGAATTTCCTTTACTTAAAAAAATTGAGGAAACTGTTGCCTTGAAATTATTAAGTAAAGTCAACTGATCGCTTTTTACAGTGATAGAGCATGGCACTAGCAATGCTAAGGTCATGGGTTCATTTCACAGGGAGAGCAAGAATTGAAGTGATAAAATGCAAATGTACCTTGAATGCAATGTGAGTTGTTTTGGATAGAAGTGTTAGCCAAAGACTGCTCTTACTCATAAATTAATCATGATCACAGGACACGCTGTTATAACAAAACAAAATAAAATTTGTTCTTGGTTTATCATGTCCTTTTAACCTCAACTGAATTTGTAAAAATATTAAATTTTGTTACTATATTATTTGCCATTTTTTTTTATAATGGGTCTTCTGAGCATCTGATCCTAAATGATTTTTACTGTAGTTTCCAACCATCTACATCATACTTTCTTTAACTTCATGTAGTTTGTTTCATTAGGCTATCCATGCAGATAAATGTGCTCACTTAGCTGTGAAAAAAAAAAAAAAAATGTTATTAAATGAGTTAATGAAATTGTGATAAATGAATATTGGTATGATTTCCAATGTGATTTCATATTATGATCCCCCCTCTCACCCCAAATTAATTTTTATGGCACTGTTGTAGTTTTGATGCATTGTGTCGCTCACTTACAATAGACATGGTGTTTTACACAGATGAGTACATGCGGTAGTCCTCTGAACAGTCCCCAGCAGTTCCACACAGATGGTTCCGCGGGTCTTTGAAGAGCATGGAGTGTGGCCAGCCGTGGAGAAGCGGTCATGTCCTATTTTATTAGTGCAGCTACTCCAGCTCAATCTCCATCTCAACATTTCCAGCCTGTAGACTGACTAATTCAGTCGAATGTTATCAGAAAGACAAGTTCAGATAGAAAAGATACTCACACACCTTATGAGAAGTGTAGTATGCCAGATGCTAGTCATAGCAGGAGTTCTTTATCAGTTTTGACAGGAAGTTAAAATACAGAGGTATAGAGACTGCTCTTACTCATAAATTAATCATGATCACAGGACACGCTGTTATAACAAAACAAAATAAAATAAAAAAATAAATGGGGTGACACTTTACATTAAGGTTTTATTTTTGAACTATATTTAATGCCTTAACATGAACTAAGAATGAGCAATACATATTGTTAGTCCATGACAAGTCATGTCCATTGCATAACATTAATAAATACAACTTTTGATTTTAATAATGTAGTTAAAATATATAATAATATACTTGCTAATGTTAACAAATGGAACCTTATTGTATAAAGCGTTACTAGAAATGGTTTTATCATGTCTGCTGGTGATGTGATAATGTGATTATTTTTTAAGTTGATATTTAACAATTACATATACCAGACCCTCAATTATATGAACTACACTACACAAAAATAAATAAATAAAAAAAAATAAAATAAATAAAAATAAGTCTAATCAATCAAAATGTTCAGGAGATATTTCTAACTAATCATTGAAAATGTGATTAGGTTGATTTAGCATTAAAAAAAAAAAAAAAAAAAAAAAAAGCAGTTTTAGGTTACCTGACTTATTTACCAGAAATGTGGTAAAGGATATACACCTTTTTTTTCTTTTTATTTTCTTTTTTGTTGTAAATAAAACAAAGGTTATTGCAATATGTTTTACAAGAAAATACTGTCACAGTATTTTCTACTTCAAAATTAAATTTTTAATTTAATTTAATTTAGGGTGTTACTTGCCATTTATTTTCAATTTGTGACAACTTCTGATTGAAAATTAAAAATGCAAATTAAATCCTACACCCTATTTTCGTTTTAGTACAGTTCTCTTTATATTTCTATATTAGTTGTTCTTTTTCAGTTGTTCCCTAATTAACTGAACAATAGATTCCCAGTAGAGCATTGACAGTGTCATTATAAGCATTTTCTTCAAAGTAGGTTATTTGCTGAGTTTCAGTTGCTTCTTGGCAGTAATGGGGAACACAACATGTTCCAAGAGCAAATAACATTATTTGAGCAGAGTCGCATCATTGCAGAGGCCAAACCATGCCTTTGTACTAACAATCTACTGATCACACTATGCAAACAGAGCCCAGAACATCCTTTCTACCCAACCTTTCTGTAGAAGTGCAGGTCTCCTCTGGACTTTGGAGGACCTTAGATGTTTGTTAGATTGATCAAGCTTTCTTGAATGTAATTACATGGCACACTGAATCACATGTGAAGGCTAATTTGCTTTCTTAGATGAGTAAGTTTCATAGAGTGAGGGTCTATTGAAAATTCTCAGCACTGGGAATAAAATAATGAAGCAAACATAACCTATATATATATATAATCCTAATGGTGATTTCTGCTTCTCTTGATTTCTTATTAAGCATAATCGTCTACATTATATTCTGGTTGTTTATCCTAAAAATGTTTCATATTAATTGTGACTGAGGTATCATAATACACAGTCAAAAGAATTCAACTCAAACCATCAGCTTTGTGGGAAACGGGAGCACAAGTGTTTAGCCGCCACTCCAGTTACTCGTTATCTGTGACTCCCAGCGTCTCCTCATTCTTTTGTAGGTGGGAACAAAAGCTTTGTGTCAGGAGATTTGAGCAAGTGCTTTTAGCCTAGTTTTGTAGTCTGTGACTCAGGTATCTGCTTTGGTCTTGAAGGGCAATTTCCTGAAGAAAAGTTTGGGATCCTCTGAGTAAATTCTAAGCCCACCTTTCAGTCTACTTTGCACCTTTTTGTCACTCCTGAAATGCAAAGCAAACAAACACAGTTGAGCAAGCCCTGTTAGTTAGTCTATGGTGTCAACAGGTGACTAGTCCATACAGGGTCCACACACCCACAGCGGCATTTTATTCTTGTGTGCAAATGGGCTGTGTTTGAGAGAAACACACTTTTATTACTTTTATTGGGCGTTTTCAATAGTTTGTGTTTTTAGAATACACAGTTCTCCCTAAATGTTGTGCTGAAAAGGTGTCTGATTGAACATTTGATTATGCAACAAAATCTCTCTGATGTCATGTGTAAAATGTTATTGGTGGTAGTTCACTTTAGAAATTCTACTAACTTTAAGTAAATTTGCAACTACATGTCAACTAGCAGTCATTAGAGTATTAGCAAACTGTCTGCTTAATATCTGCTAACACTTCATACTGATGATTTTCCAACAGACATTCTACTGACCATAATTAACTTTGCACACGTTTGTCAACTTATTCTACTAACCCTAACCCTATGCTATCAATATACTATATTGTCACAAAGTTACTTATAGCTAGTAGAAAGTGGACTATTGAAATAAAGTGTTACCATCTTATTTACTGAATCCCACTGAATGTTTAGAGTCATCAGTATGCATCACGCATTATAAAGGTATTCATAATGTACATTGCAATGCATTATATCTCATAAATAATCATAAACAAAATTAAAATGCAGTAAAATAATTGCAGATTCCTTGTCTGAAATGGATTATTCATCATGTGTTTTTAAACATTTCTAAAGTTGTAAAAATTAAGTATTGTAATGTATTACAACTATAACTACATTTACTCATAAGATCATGTAATGCATTATACGGTGCTATACAAGACATAATTAATGCATTAGAAACCCTTTTTATAATGCATTATAAACACAGGCTTCAAGTAAAGTGTTCCCGGGTGATCTAAGAAATTCATCGCAAATAAAGGCACAGGACTATTTTTTGATGATTAGTTTTCAGGATGCATTGTACTTCTCTCTCTGTCCGCACCTTCCTCTCTTCTTACTGACAGTGGTCTCCACTTTCATCACATGGAAATAATAAAGAGGTCAAGCAAATACCCCTCCTCATGGGTGTTGATGGTGGGGATAAAGGAAGATGGATGTCCCTGGTGTCAACATCGCAGGTGTTTGCTTTTATGACCAAGCATAGTCTGCAAGCAGTTTCTCATTACAAATCTGGAGAGCAGGACAGTCTTCAAGACTCCTCCGTTCATGCAGTGTTCTTTGGACTGTGTAATTTAAGAGACTAATTTTAGGGAGAAGTAAATCTGATTTTATTCAAAGCAGATCTGTCAAATGGAGATTCACCACTGTGGTCAGACTTCAGACCAAGCTTAGTACTCTGCCTTTTTTGTGTTCTGCAAATCTTTCCAATTCACTAAAAGAGCTCACTTCAGTAAGTCCCTGTTTGGAACTTGTAACACAAGAAGTAAGTAGTTCAAGGAGATGAAATAGTGTGGGGGGGTGAAATATAGTGAAATAGTGAATAGCATGGAATGTCATAGAGTTGTTACAGAATTGTCTTCTGGTCTGCTTGTGGAATTGGTTATTACACAGTGGTTCATCTTACATCAGCCAGCCTAATAAAGACAGCACATTTAACTTCTGAACAGCCTCAAAGGGCAAGGATTTTCTCTCCAGGTTCTCAGTCTGGGTTGATACATTTCTTTCAAAACATCTGTAAAGAATTACAGCCTTACTATTAAAATTAAAATGGAAAACCTTGGCTCTGAGGTCAAGAAAAAATAAGGATGGACTAACAAGGATGTTCAGTCTTTCACTTTGAAGTTCTGCATCATATCAGTGCAGTGGTCAGTCAACTACTGCTGACCATTAATTAAAGGCTTAAATAATTAACATAATACTTAATATAATAGTACATGCAATTTGTCTGTTTTGTCATATATATATATATATATATATATATATATATATACACACACATACATATATATATATATATATATATATATATATATATATATATATATATATATATATATATATATATATATATATATATATACATATATAATGTATGTATATATGTAAATCAACAGTAGTTATTCGGTTAGACTTTGATATCTTGGCTACACTATTCAGATCAAATAAAAAATAAAAAATAAAAATAATGGCAAACGAAAAGGTCTATGCACACCAAAACAAATATTTACATGCTAAATAAAAACTAAGATCACTCGCGTGCAGTAGCTGACGTTGACTAACAAATGAAACTTTAGCTGATGTGTCATCAGACTTGAGAGAGAAACATGCAAGCCCAAGACACCGTCTAATGTTAGTATCAATGAAGATAAAACCCTATTTTAAATGATAATTTACTGCAATATTGTTCTAAAACAATTGTAGTACATTGTTGCATTTTTTTTAACGTGTACATTATATTTTTTAAAAAGCACAGCACAAATGAATTAGCAGTGCATTATGCTATAATATAAATAAAGGTGTAATAAAATCAGTTTACATTTTAAAATGCTCACATATACATTCATAGGTGTAAAAATGGCACAGAAAATGTTTATATTGAAAATATCGTTTACAACAAATATTTACAAAGTTCAGTTTTGGCTTAAGACATTGTTGAGATCTTTTACAGAAAGAAATGTGAGATTACTGAGTCTTAATTTGCTCTCCATTTAATAATAATAATAATAATAATAATAATAATAATAATAATAGTAATAAATGTGATAAATTGAAAATTAACTTGAAATACTATACTATTATTTTCCTATAGAGGCAGGAAAAATAGTACGCTACTAGTCAAAATCCTGAGAATTACACCTGCTCTTGTCTGTGTACAGAAATTACCAGTATGAATGGCCACTAATGATATGTGTGTGTGTGTGTGTGTGTGTGTGTGTGTGTGTGTGTGTTGTCTGATAACAGCTGACAGATAGTGATAGTGATGAACCAGTGATTGGATATTTAGGGTTTTGCAGCCAAATGGAGACAATCAAAGAGAATAGCTAAACACGTCCTGAAGCATAACAAATAAAATTACTGCATTTCTTGTTATGTAAAGTTTATTAATAATGTAGTATTACCACCTTCCAATCATTAATTTTAAAGCAATAATTATGTTTTAGTATTGATTCATAGTATATGCTTCAAAAGTTGTTTTTTTTTAAATAAAACTAAATATTATGTTATAGTCTTTTCACAAAATTTTTAACTCTTAAAAGTGTTTGCTCTAGGAAGAACTTCTAAACAGTGTCAAAATCACAGTCACAATGAGATTTACTACCAATTGTGTTTAAGTAAGTAAATAGGTAAGATCGTTTGGTTGGTTGGTTGGTTGGTTTATTGATTGATTGATTGATTGATTGATTGATTGATTGATTGATGTAAACCAAAGTTTATTAAAGACAATATTTACCTGGCATGGTTATTATATTTAACTGTTAAGCTGTATAATTTCTTTAAATAAAATAAATGTTAAAGTTTTATTTATTTATTTATATTATTATATTATTATATATATTAAATTTATATTATTATTTTTTTAATATGAACTCTAATTATTAACAAAAACTATAATAAAGCAAATGTTTAATGAAATCATATAGAATATAAAGTTTTTTTTTTTCATATGAACTCAAAATATTAACAAAAACTAATAATGTCTAGAACTGAAAGAGATTTGCTTTTATGATTGCTTTTATCATAATGTAATATTATATGACAGCCAAAAGACTTTGGCCTTATTTTGATCTGTGTACGTTCCTCAGTTTCTCCAGCTCGCATCAGCGATGTGACCACCTCTGTGCTCATTTCAAGCCACATGACTGGACAAATACACTAGACTAGTACACCAGAGGTGGAGGCGGCTGATCTTTCTGAGTCTGTCACCCTCGAAACACCTCTCTCCTCCCTCTGATAATCATCTCTAATGAATAGCTGTGTGTGGCTGAACGATAGCGATCATGTCAAGGAGGGTAGGGTTCAGGTCTCAGAAACAAATCACAACATTCCATCTTAACCATCTGGATGTCTTCCATAATGCCACACACTCACTGATTGTGCTTGTAATGGACCTACACCAAAATCAAACTTGGCACCACCCAAGCATTCTTGGCCGTGTCCCTGTTGCTCTGCATGTGAGGTGGCCCATATCAGGAGCGTATGTGCTGCTCCTTGTGTGTGTTGTGTTCTGATGTGAGGTGGAGATAGAACAGAGCGTGTGTGCATGTGCATGCATTTTGATTGTGATATTTGTTGTTCGTGTATGTATGGTGCACTGTATGCATATAGGGGTAAGTGTTGACGTGCTCATGCTTGTGTGCATGAGAAGGTATGAAGGTATGTAGTCATTTAAATATATGTACACTAAATAATAATAATAATTTTAACAGTAAAAGACTGTAGAAGTGCTATGATAAAAACTATATATATATATATATATATATATATATATACATATATACACAGGTGCATCTCAATAAATTAGAATGTCGTGGAAAAGTTCATTTATTTCAGTAATTCAACTCAAATTGTGAAACTCGTGTATTAAATAAATTCAATGCACGCAGACTGAAGTAATTTAAGTCTTTGGTTCTTTTAATTGTGATGATTTTGGCTCACATTTAACAAAAACCCACCGATTCACTATCTCAACAAATTAGAATATGGTGACATGCCAATCAGCTAATCAACTCAAAACACCTGCAAAGGTTTCCTGAGCCTTCAAAATGGTCTCTAAGTTTGGTTCACTAGGCTACACAAACATGGGGAAGACTGCTGATTTGACAGTTGTCCAGAAGACAATCATTGACACCCTTCACAAGGAGGCGTAAGCCACAAACATTCATTGCCAAAGAAGCTGGCTGTTCACAGAGTGCTGTATCCAAGCATGTTAAAAGAAAGTTGAATGGAAGGAAAAAGTGTGGAAGAAAAAGATGCACAACCAACCGAGAGAACCGCAGCCTTATGAGGATTGTCAAGCAAAATCGATTCAAGAATTTGGGTGAACTTCACAAAGAATGGACTGAAGCTGGGGTCAAGGCATCAAGAGCCACCACACACAGACGTGTCAAGGAATTTGGCTACAGTTGTCGTATTCCTCTTGTTAAGCAACTCCTGAACCACAGACAACGTCAGAGGCGTCTTACCTGGGCTAAGGAGAAGAAGAACTGGACTGTTGCCCAGTGGTCCAAAGTCCTCTTTTCAGATGAGAGCAAGTTTTGTATTTCATTTGGAAACCAAGGTCCTAGAGTCTGGAGGAAGGGTGGAGAAGCTCATAGCCCAAGTTGCTTGAAGTCCAGTGTTAAGTTTCCACAGTCTGTGATGATTTGTGGTGCAATGTCATCTGCTGGTGTTGGTCCATTGTGTTTTTTGAAAACCAAAGTCACTGCACCCGTTTACCAAGAAATTTTGGAGCACTTCATGCTTCCTTCTGCTGACCAGCTTTTTAAAGATGCTGATTTCATTTTCCAGCAGGATTTGGCACCTTCCCACACTGCCAAAAGCACCAAAAGTTGGTTAATTGACCATGGTGTTGGTGTGCTTGACTGGCCAGCAAACTCACCAGACCTGAACCCCATAGAGAATCTATGGGGTATTGTCAAGAGGAAAATGAGACCAAAAAATGCAGATGAGCTGAAGGCCGCTGTCAAAGAAACCTGGGCTTCCATACCACCTCAGCAGTGCCACAAACTGATCACCTCCATGCCACGCCGAATTGAGGCAGTAATTAAAGCAAAAGGAGCCCCTACCAAGTATTGAGTACATATACAGTAAATGAACATACTTTCCAGAAGGCCATTTTTTTTTATTGGTCTTATGAAGTATTCTAATTTGCTGAGATAGTGAATTGGTGGGTTTTTGTTAAATGTGAGCCAAAATTATCACAATTAAAAGAACCAAAGACTTAAACTACTTCAGTCTGTGTGCATTGGATTTATTTAATACACGAGTTTCACAATTTGAGTTGAATTACTGAAATGAACTTTTCCACGACATTCTAATTTATTGAGATGCACCTGTATATGTACACTAAAAAGATAAGATAAAACATAAAACTAACAACATAAGATAAAATATTATTTTATTGTACCTTGATGCTTTGAATTATCATGTGAGTTTCTCTTTTACCATCTGAATTTTTAAGGTGGTTGTCAGTTTTTTAAAGTGCAAAAAAAATAGATTTAATAATTTGGTATATTAACATTATTTCAGTTGAAATGTATTTATTTATTTATTGATTGATTGATTGTTTATTTATTTACTCTAAATTTAAGGTCAATCTGTAAAACCTAAATGTTGCTACCACATTTTAGTGTTTACGTATTTGTTTTGCAGTGTATATGTTTGCATGCATGTAGATTTGAGTGAGATTAAATTATTAGAGACAAAAATAAAATCAAAATAAAAGTAGCTACTGGTGATAGAAAAATCTCTTTTTGTATCTATAAGGTCAAAACTGGCCTTCGCCCAAAAGTCTGTGTTTCAGAGGAAAGCTTATCGTGAACATGGCCAGAGATGAGGGGTAATTAGCAGTGTTCTGTGCCGATATGGCAAATGATGTTTAATAGCTCTTGAGACTGTTAAGACTTTTTGTGGTGACTAAGTCAGTAATTGATGTAAAATGCTGCCTGTTGAGATACTGAGATGCCGAACCGCAATCCATCACATGGTGGCTGCTGTTATATCAGGGTGTGTCATGGATCTAATTATTATGTCAACTTAACTTGTGATTCACCCAAACATAACTTTAAAAGGGAATTTCTACTTATGGCTTGATTTGCCCTCAAGGGTACACAAATGCATAATTACTACTGTCACATTTTGAAAAATCCCTGTGATCGTCTCTATTAAATTTGACAGAGGCTGCCACAATCAGTCACAGTCTTTTGCTGTCACAATCTGATTGGTTGATTGATATTGCAATAGGTGTCACTAATAGTGAAATTATCATGTCAAAATAATATGTACAGTGTCATGTAAATCAGTGAAATATCATTTACTGTTACATTCAGTCTTGTAGCAGTAGTTGAACAAGTGTCATAAATTACCATATAAGGGCCAATATTTACCTATTTACAATATGGAATTTTTAAAAATAAAATGTGTTTTTTTTTCTAACCACACACTAACTAACTAACTAAATAAATGAATACAAACATAATTATACACAATGCAAAATATAATAATAATAATAATAATAATAATAATAATAATAATAATAATAAAAACAGCTAGAAAATATTTTATTTGGCTTAGAATATAATATTTCAAATTTGTTAAATATAGTTTTATTAAACCACATTTAATGAATTTAAAATTTAAGGAATTTTAAGGATATTTTAAAGCATTTTTGCTCTAAGCCCTGCATTTCTTACCTGGTTATATCAAAATTAAAAAGTTTCATATAAAAATGTATCTATTTTTTTTCCCCCACTTTAAATGAAGTATGTTGTCATTTGCCAAAAAAAAGAAAAAAAAAGGTTTTTGATTTGTTTTAATTTGACTTTTAAACAATCAAGATAGACATTATATGTCAATGTTAAATGTCAATGTTAAATTAAATGTTATTTTTCTTCTTTTATTATCATCAACTGAAACACAATTTCGAGAATGAATAAGTATAGCTGTAATGTTGTACCTAATATAACGGATGTCGAAAATTCCTATTGAGGACTGAGCAGGTCCATTTTTCTAATCCTCTGAGTGAAAAATGCGACCTGCTGGCACAAAGCTTGTTTTTTTCTCAAAGCTGAGACAACCCTAAAAGCTTCCTACCTGAATCCTTTATCCAAATATTGAGAGAGACCCTCTTGATATTCTAGCTCACTGCTATTTACCCTGAGATTCCAGGGATTAACACATCACCAGTCATTCCTTCGGAGAGAGTGAGGATAAGCTTTCACACATTTCACCTGTTTAACTGAAACTGGACAGCCTTGTAGAATAAGAAGTAGAGATTAATTGCAGTTAAAAGGGGAGAGAATAAATGACTTTCTTTTAGAGGTGGAATAGGTATTCAGCAATTGAAGCAAAAAATAAATAATAATTGTCAGGATATAAAGTAATGATAACACTTTATTTTAAGGACCAATTCTCACTATTAACTAGCATGCATATTACTAACACGTTGGCTGTTTATTAGTACTTATAAAGCACATATTAAGGCCTTATTTTAGTTCCCTTAATCCTACCCAATAAATAAACTTAACAACTGCCTTACTAAATATCAATAAGCAGCAAATTAGGAGTTTATTGTGGCAAAAGTCATAGTTAATAGTTAGAACTGGACCTTAAAATAAAGGAAAATAAAATGATATATTGAAACTCAAGTAGTGTTATTAGTATGAATTATTGGCAATAATAATGTCTTATTAATTGCTACACAAATACTGTAATATGTATTTTACTGAATTAATTTTACCATATGGTCAGTATAGTCTGATAAAGTGTGAATGTTCTAAGCAAGGTTTTTTTTGGGACTTCTGTTCTGATTTCTCCATCTGTGAAAAGTTGTAGACCATTGGATGACTAACCCCCCTTGAGCGCAACAACCCCCCGCTGGATTCTGATTTATTCAGCTCTGTGATTTACTTGATTTGGCGAATGTACTTTTGAGTATATTGATGTAGTGCGCAGTATATTTATACATATGATGAAATATGGTTAGCCAGCGTTTGACTTCCTCTTTGAGTTGTACCTGTTTGTTGACCTGAACTTCTCTCTGTTGGAGATGGCACAATAGGCAGCTTATTCGCAGCAGCTGACCCCTGCAGCACGTCCTGCCATAATGGAAAGTGTCCGCTTCCAGCAGATGCCTCGCGGGAGTTTGGAAGGGCCGTTTTACCTGACCTCAGCTCTTGAGCTCATGAGGCTGATGATGTAGAGAAGACATGATGCATGCAGGGAGGACGCCATCGAATGGGAAATGGAAAGTGACGGAAGATTTCATGGATTTCAACTCTACATCGTGTTTCAATAGAAAACACATCCTGAGATTTTCTTTTGCCTCAAATTGCGCACTAGCTTTTATTGTGAATAATGTAATACATTAACATTAGTCTGCAAGAAAAATGCAGTTATCTGTGATTGAGTATGGAAGACTGGGGGATGCGTTTCCTCTCTCATACACTGAGTGGCAGGAGATCTGTAGTGATTTTTTTCCTCTTGTGGTTGGTCTTTCTCTCCAAGGCCATTTCCTCTAATGCATCTCAGCTGCTTCAACTCCCATTGTAACATATACCAAGAACTTAAAATCAACTGCCATAGCACTGGAACTGTTTTTCATAAGGCATGAAGATCTGCTGTGAGTCAAAGTGTGATGGCTCTTCTATTGTGATTAGTAACATTTCCTTACCCGGCGTGCCACACAAGCAGGGGAACGCCAATGAATCAGAGCATTTTTAATAGAAATTATGTTTCGTATATTAGTCCACACAGACATGATGTGACATTTTACAGTGTGACGTGTTCAAATTGATTAGCTGTGAGCAAGATTGATTAGGCATAGTGGCATCATCTAGTTAGCTAAGGTTAGGCCATTAAAAACATCTCATAATCTTTTTTTTTTATTATTATTATTATTATTATTATTGTGCGTTTTTTTTTTTAAATTTTTTATTTGAGGGAAAAAATTTGAGAGCGCTGGTGTTTGTTTTTGTTTTATTTGAGAGGTGTCCAACCCTGCATGCACCATGACCTACGCTACCATTACTCATCTTGAAAAGCTTAAATATACACACCTTTATAAACTAGACACGACTTTTCAAAATATATATATGAGTTATGAACCTCCTCCTCCTCCTTCCTTTTCCCCCCACATCTAGACAGCTTTCACATTTGACATTACTGAAAAGGAATTTGTTATCCAGGGATTCTGCGCTCCTTCAACGGTGGCGGCTGCGTACGGCACTGCTGGTTTTCCAAGCAGATGAATCCTCCTTATGAATCAGAGCTAGGTTTCGGGCCAGAAGTGAATGTGTGTGTTGGACTAGGCTACACATTTCTGAAGACCACACAGGTTTCCGGCCTGACGTCCAACTCTCTCTGCTGCCCTCCATCTTTGTCTTGACATGTCTCCATGGAAATGAGGTCACAAGTTTAACAGCAGCAGGGCGATGGACAAGACAGAAGCCCGGGCAACCTGCAAAATACCCACCGCCGAAGACAGAAAGACAGTCTATGCCTCTGTTATCTTTGAAAGCAGCAGTAAAATAGATTAACGTAGCATACTATTATCAGGACAAACAGTAAGATGCTAGGTTTCAAATGAAAATGCTGTAATACATTCTACGAAGCCTGCAATGAATAATGCATTATAAGAGTATTCTTAATTCAATATAATGCTTGCATAATGCCTTTTTTAGTAACACATTCTATGAAGCTTGTATTTATAGTGCATTATAATACATACATAATGCCAAATGAATGAATGAATGTTGTACCGTCTCATGAATAATCACAAAAACAGTTACCAACCTATTTGTGGTTATATCTTTTAAAAGTATTATGTTTTATACAAACATATGTTTGTACAAACAAATGAAAACATTATGTTTACTTAACTTACAATAAATTATATTTTCCATAATTATTATATGTCTCATATCTTGATATTGCGGTAAACGAGAAACACTCAGATATAAACAACCACTCATAAGATGTTTTAAGATACAGTGCAGATCTTAGACAATGTCAAAATATGAGCCTTATAACACATTACTATGGCAACTTTAACCCATTATAATTTAAGTGGAAATTAAACAATTTGTTAAACATTTTATAAATTATCCTTAAAAGTTATAACTACTGTAAAAATAGGTAAGCATTATAATTTATTACAACTGTTATGATCAGTTTTTATAAAGCATTATGCATACAATATAATACCATACACTGAAATAAATTGGCTGTATGATTTGAAAACATTTTCTCTCATAAATTACTAGTAAATTTCAAAAATAGTTATAAAGAAATCGCAAGCAACAGTGGAATAAATGTGATTTTTTTTTTATTATAAATTCTGAAATAGTATTTTAAGGCATACTCCAATAATCTGTTTTTATAACAACTTTGAAAAATATTTTTACAGTATAAGAAAACCTATATAATCCATTCTAAATACAGACATTATTATTATTATTATTATTATTATTATTATTATTATTATTATTATTGTTAGACATATGTCTCAATTAGCCTGGAGTCGCGCCTACTGATGTTTCACACAAAATTTCTCTGCAGCAAATTCGTTTAACCTGTCCTTGTGGATATTTACGTCTGTGCCAGGGGAGTCTGTGCAATGACCTTTGACCTCACACTCCCTAAAGAGCCACTGCACAACTCCCTGCGCCCTCGTATCCTCACACAAATATACACGCAAACAAGTCATTTCATTATCTGCCGAACACCCGCGAGAAGAAGTGGAAGAGTCCACAGAAGATGAGAAAGGAGCAAAATGTAGACGCTGGTGATCTCATCTGAAGCGCCGAGGTTTTACCATTTTAAATGCATTCCCACCATGTTGTGCCATAAATGACCTCACCAGTCATGCTGCTGCAGTAAACTAAACCAACAGGAATGTGCAGTAAGAAAAACAGAGCATGTGGCGAGGAGCACCACAACGGGATGGGGAACTGCCTGCCGGGGATGCGTTAATGCCACACTGTTAAATCGTTGTCCTCTCGACGTGTGCGAGCGTATGTTTGACATAGCGGTGGCCGAGATGCCCTCTCTTACCCAAGAACATCCCGAGCAGCCTTGGAGGAGCGATTCCCTCTGCTGTGAAAAGGGACTTCCATATGCACTTGGACTTCCAGTGGCCTTCTAATCCAGAACAGATGTCCACAGTAAAAGGCACTGATCCGCAGAGGCCCCTTCAGCGTTCAGCCGGGGCCAGATTCTGGACGGTATGCTGGGGAGAGCCGAGCCAGTCAGCACCTGATCAAACTGCAAGGTTTACAATAAGGAGGTGTAAAAGCATCTCCCCGTGCACTCCTGGAGCAGAGGCCTTTCAGAAACAGCAATATTTTAGAGTCTAATTGGGTAGAGCAACAGACTTCGGGCTCCCGAGAGACCACTGTGCGAGCTGTTACAACCCACCTCCTGTTACAAGCTCGGCTGCCGCATAATGACCTATCAACTGTCTCTTACAACCTCTCTGGAGAAATAAAACGTATCCTCCACTCTAATATATAATGTAATGTCTTTATTTCTTTTTCCCCTTTGGTTCCATTTATGCGTTTAGCGTTTGAAATATAACATCCTGACAGCCTGTCATAGCTCGTATTTGTTGGGGAAGTGGGTTACACTTTATTTGGATAGTCCACTTTAGACATTCTACTAACTTTAAGTAACTTTGCAACTCCATGTCAACTAGCAGTAATTAGAGTATTGTGGTTAGCGTTAGTAGAATATGTTGACATGTAGCTGAAAAGTTACTTATAGTCATGTCTGTTGGGGAACATCAAAATAAGTGTTAGCAGATATTCAGCAAACAGTCTACTAATACTCTAATGACTGCAAGTTGACATGGAATTACTTATTGCAGTCGAATGTCTAAAATTGACTATCCAAATAAAGAGTTACCAGGAAGCGAGGTGCCATGCTGGTTAGCCTAATGCAAAATCTATTTAAATGACTTCTATATCTCAACGTTAACATCAAATGTCAATAGATTTTTTTTTGTTCACGTGAAATAAGGAATTTGGTGACCAAAACAAAAGACAAAAAATGAAGATAAACACTATTTCAGGGGTCTGTCATCTCACGAACAAGCTGATTGTCATCATTAATGGTGCATTAACAAAAGACACAAACTGAGCAAACCAATGACAAGCAGGCATGCGTTTTTGTTTAAAGGGTGGTCTCCTTAGATCGGCCAATGAAGCGAGGTAAAGACTTGTTCACATGCTATTAAACAATATCCAGGTCAGATAAGTTTGGTAATCTGCTCAGTATGTACAAAGTTTATTTTGCAGAGAAAGCTATAACTACCTAAGCTAATATTTACAAAGAAACCGTAGCCAAATAACCAGTCTTTTTCCCAGAACTGCAGACATATCTGTTTAAACTCTTACAAGAACATCGTCGTTCGTGATACGTGTCAGTGTGTCTATCAGTGTCGTTAAATGTCCCCCTACATTCTTCCCAGATTATTCATATTTCCCTCGCGATGTTTCCAGATTCCCTCAGTGGACGCCTTGGTGGTCCCGCTGTTGGTCACTATTAAAATGACATTATTTTTCTTCCCCTTGACCCCTGGCGATGTCTACAACATGCTGATGCCCTCTCCTGGAAACGGCAGCTGTGTGTAGTTAGTGAACAGGAAGCAGCTGTCAGAAGCGGCTGCTGTGTGCGTGGTGCTCGGGCCATTCCCGGGACAGTCCTCTGTAGGTTTGCCATGTTTGTTTGCAGAACATGCGTGATTTGGGCACGGACACTCTGCTGGCAATGGACTGGAGGAATACTTGTGCGCACGCTGTACATGCTCTCAGTGTGGCAGAATAGGACCAGCAGAAAACCTGCCCATGTTGACCAGACACCCTACATTACTGCAAGTCCTATACAGAAATGCTATTAATTCTATTAACACTATTAATTCTGTACTTTATTTAATACACACATTTCTGAGGTCTCTAAATGATCAACATTATCAAACATTTGCTGAAAAATCTGTTATAGACAATCTACTACATGTCATCTAATTGATGTTGTGGTTCACATGTCTTTTTGCTCTGAAATCTTTAGTTAAGTAAGTATATTTTTATATTATTAGTAATATTTCAAATTTTCAAGATGAAGATTTGCAGGACTGAAGCAACTTGGCTTTACTTGGTTATCCATACAGAATTTTTAAGAAAAATCATGTTGAAATGTGAGTATCAACTATGATCATCAGGCTTTAGAGGAGTGTTTATTTGTTCATCTCTCAAATATCATTGTATTTGCATTGCATTATATGTTTTGAAACCTCAGAGCTTTGATTATAAAAGAAAGCATTTAAATATCATCTTACTAAGACATATTATTGGGAGATATATAGTGACAACTGATATTTATATTATTATGTAAGTTTCTGCTGTACTGTTATAAAGATCTCATTGATTTACATTACAAGTTATCAGAATTTCATCTTACTTTTGACCATATAAACACCAGCATCTGATCCATATCGCATATTTTTGCTCAGTTTGAGCTTCTCATTAAAAATACGTGTTTATTCCTTCTCCAGTCATAAAATCCTGATGTATCAAATATGATACACAACAAAGAACACATGCAAATTGATTGATTGATTGATTGATTGATTGATTTACATTTTGTCCTTTATTGATCAATTTCCAAGAACAGTATGCCACTTTCAACATTACTTTTTTTTCTTTTTCATTTTTTTTTTTTTTTTTTTTACAGAATGGCCTTATATAGCAACATTGAACCTTTTTAAATCAGGCATTACTTTTGGTACAGACATTCATTTGGTGCTGAAATTACAGGATGCGCTTCCATGTCTTTTAATGTTAACCCAGATATACATGATCCAAAATAAAATGATATAGACAAACTTTATGTAATTGAATTTAGATATATTTTATATACTAAATGTACTTTTGTCAAAAACATTTGCACCGCAGTACAGATGTGTGAGAAAGTGCATGGCAGAAGGTAGTAACTGTCTTTTTAAAGTTTTCTTTGAGGGGAAATGGTCATAAAAGACAGCCTATAATTGTGAGAGACGAGATCCAGTAAAGGGCACATCTACCAGAATGATTTCATTTGGCCCAATCTCTCACCAACCCTTTGCTCCAGTGGATCACTTGACTCGTTACTCGCTATGGAGAATGTCTAATGAGGGGCAAAAATCAAACCTTAAGGTAACCAGACACTATACTGTACATTGTAAAGACTTGTCAACCGCCCAACCCACGAAGAGCTTCATTGCCTGATCAAAAGATGGTCGAGACTCTTTAAAATTCCTCTTCTACAGTTAAATTTAATGCAGACTCATTAGGCCACATACAAGAGATTAATGCGCAATTAAATGTGATCCATTTGTAAAATGACCAATGTTTTGTACGCTCACTTAAAAAAAAAAAAAAAAGTTGGTTGATAGACAAAAATATATTGTTTTTATTTTATGATGTCAATTTGGATTTTCACAAATTTAAAACCATTTTTCATCAGTTTGTTGAGAATCTAAACAAAAGCAGAGGCTTGTGATCATTTCAAGAAATTAAAAAGCTGGTTTGTACAACATCAAATCAGAAGCCTTAGTTTACGATTTTTGTTAATTTTCCTTTGTCATCCATGTCATTACATTACTACGAGACAGGAGGATTTGTTTAGGGGACAGGAAGCAACCACATCTCATTATGGGACTAATTTTAGTAACAGGAAAAGATATTTAGGACTTTTGGCTCAGAACCTATTTGCCGAAGTGTCTGTTCTTTTTCCCAGTTGTGAAATAGGAGTCATTTTGATTCTTAGTGAACTCAAAAGAAACAATTTACAGCATATACAAAGAAACTTCAAAAGTGCCTTATCAGAACAGGCATCAAACATGAGTGATTCCACATGAAATAGCAACTTAATGTTTACAATAATTAGGGCAATAATTATTGCATCTGTATTGTACAAACAAATGAAAAGCAATTGCGTAACCATACTTTTTCAGCACACAAATGCACAAGCCATTCATGAATAAGACATTTTGAACAATTTTTAATTTGAAATATTTTTGTTGTTTTAATGTCATCTCAGGGCATAGAGACATCTCTCAGACCAACAAAATTATGCTTTTAAGTTTTAAAATGTTATCCAACCCAGATTCACACTTTTTTTAAGTACAAAATCAGTTTTCACAAATATGCCCTTTACCAAAAATTAGGTTTAAACTGTCAAGTCAAGTCAAGTCACCTTTATTTATATAGCGCTTTTAACAATACAGATTGTGTCAAAGCACTTAACAGTATCAAATTGGAGGATAGAGTGTCAGTAATGTATAATAATAAGATTAAACACTCAATTTTCAGTTAAAGGCATTTCATTATTGAATTCAGAGATGTCATTGTCTAGCTCAGTTTAGTTTAAATAGTATCTATGAAATCAAATTGACGATAATTGTTAGAAATTAAGTGTCCCCAACTGAGCAAGCCAGAGGCGACAGCGGCAAGGAACCAAAACTCCCTCTGTGACAGAATGGAGAAAAAAAAAAAAACCTTGGGAGAAACCAGGCTCAGTCGGGGGGGCAGTTCTCCTCTGGCCAGTATATTATTATTTATTTATTTTTTTACTTATTGTTTTAATTAAATTTTAAATGTATAAATGTATTATATTTCTATTTTTATATTGTTGCAATTTCTAACAATAATAGTATTATGTAGTTAGGTATTTTATTAAACTGTACTAATAACACAATTTGTCCTTATTGTGGGAGTAAAACAGAATTGCACATTGAGATGTGATAGGGAAAGTGTGTGAGTCTGTATTGTGTCTGAACATTTAATGGTTGATTAAACACCATTGAGAGAAAAGAGAAGGACACTTGCATACAAGGATACACAGGAGGCATCTGAAGGACATTCTCGCTATAGTCACCATTCTGTTGACCCCACCATACAAGAACATTAGGACTGCAACTTATGAAAGCAATTTATGAAAGAACCTGGACAAATAGTGTTTTTTATGCTTTAAATTTTGAAAAATACTACAAAAAAAAATGTGACACAGTTTACACACACACACACACACACACACGCTTTCTTAAGATTCTCGAGAAAAGTATTTATTTATTTATTTATTTTTATTTATTTATTTATTTTTTTTTGTAAATCCTGTATGTACCCAAGGTACTTATATATTTTATGTGAAATAAATTCGGTCACACTTTATTTTAAGATCCAATTCTTGCCATTAACAAACAATTAACTACAGGTTTTGCCTCAATAAACTGCTAATTTTCTGCTTATTAATAGTCAGTAAGGTAGTTGTTACGTTCAGGTATTGGGTATGATTAGGGATGTAGAATGGGGGAAGTCGTGGCCTGACGGTTAGGGAGTCGGGCTTGTAACCTGAAGGTTGCCGGTTCGATTCTCGCACCGGCAGGAATTAAAGGTGGGGCTTGTGAGCAAACAGCACTGTCTCTGCCTTCGATACCATGACTGAGGTGCCCTTGAGCAAGGCACCGAACCCCCAATTGCTCCCCGGGCGCTGGAGCAATGGCTGCCCACTGCTCCGGGTGTGTGTTCACTGTGTGTGTGTGTGCGTTTGTTCACTACTCACTGCTGTGTGTGTGCACTTGGATGGGTTAAATGCAGAGCACCAATTTCGAGTATGGGTCACCATACTTGACAATACGTCACAACTTTCAACTTTCAATATGGTCATGCAGTGTAAGTGTTTCATAAGTGCTAATAAACAGCCAATATGTTAATAATAGGCATGCTAATAAGCAACTACTTAATAGTGAGAATTGGTCCCTAAAGCGTTACCATAAATTCTTATTGGGTCATTTTGTGTCAAATCAACAAAATTTTAGAAACTTCCCGGCTCAATTTTTTTGATTTTGTCAATATTTTTATAATTTTTTTTCTGAAGAAAGATAAACTTATAGCAGTAAAAGCCAAAATATTAAATGTCATGGATGTATATTTACTGTGTAATCCATTATTTTGTAGAGGGGGGTCAAAATGACAATTCAGATTCAGAGCCAAATTACAGGGGGGTAAAATTACTTCAGAAAGATAGCAGCATCATGTTATTTTCACACAGATATTAGTAGGTTTACATGTCTGTAACTCAAGTAGTATTAAAGATATCTTAATGCCCTTTTAGATTTTGGCCTTTATATATATATATATATATATATATATATATATATATATATATATATATATATCCCTAATATATGTGAACAGCAACAAAAATGAAATCCCATTTCCCCATTATCTAATTGTTCTCCTGATAGGTGATTACATTAAATGATGTTGCTCCTGATCTGGAAACACAAAGCAGTGGGCCTGGGAAATACTCCAGGAGGTCCGTAATTTGCTCCCAATGCAGACATATGTAAATACACTCTTGACCTCATCAGTCAGTTCACTGGAAGGGTGAGGGAGGACTATTTGTTGTTCAGTTATAACGCCAATGCGCAGCACACATTATACACACTGTACATGATAATCTGTTCCCCACGAGCCAACCAGACCACCCAGTCCTGCAGCGTTGAGTCTAGCAGCGGTCATTAAATTGTTTCCCCAGGTCACTCAAATCAGTTCTGTTCAAACTAAAAGAGAAGGAGAGAGAAGGAGGGAGGGGGATTAGAGGCATCTGTCTTGCCCTGATTGATAATATTTCTTTTTCTGTTTGGCTAGTCCACAAAGACTCAAAAGCACTTCCTTCATCATTCTCTCATCTTGCCCGTGTTGTGATATTCAAGAGCTTTGTGCTGTATATGGTTGGTCTTTCACAGTCTGTCTGTATACGTGAGCATGTGTGTGTTTGGGTGTAATTGTTGGCTGTTGAGCAGATAGCATTTCCTTAGTAATATGGGCAAGTGTGACATAATGGTATATTTGACAACTTGCCGTAGAACCACATCCAAAATCACACGCCCTACCCAGAACAACAAGGTTTGGTAAGTATTTGGATTGTGCTGTCTGAGGAACTTTATCATTGTCTTTCATAACAGCAGCACACAGAATGTGTTATTAACCCTCAAAAATGCATCGGTTCCATTTTCACCCAGAAGAGATACATAAAAATATCATGCTTAATTTTTCATAAGAGAACAAAATTTTGCAAATGCTTTAAGACCCTCAAAATACACATAACTTACAATTTTTACCAGTTTCCCATGTCTCATCAACTTTATGGATAAACATAAACATAAATAGTACACGTCTACTGACAAATCATTACTGTATGAAAAATGAATCACTTTTTTAATCGGCATGTGAAAGTTTATGCAAGTAAAATGATTTATTTAGTTTGTGAACTTTTCACAGAACTATATATGCTGTTTCAATGTTGTAAAATATGTGACAGTTTTGAGCAATTGTGAGTTAAATTCCATTAATTCACTCTTAGAAATAAAGTTACAAAAGCTATCTCTGGGGCAATACTTTAGAAAGGTACTAATATGTATCCTTTAGATATTAATATGTACACTTTAGCCACTAATATGTACCTTTGAGATACTAATATGCACTAATATGCACCCAATACCTTTAGTGAACTATTATACTATAGAGATTTTGAATGCATTATGAGGATTAGGAGACAGAACATTTCTGAATGTTTTGTCTAAGCGTTTATTCTGTGTTGTCTGGTTGCCTGTTTGAGTTAGTGGGTCTACGGGTGAGCTGATGTTGGTCTGTGGTGCTGGCCTGACTGCATGAAGCTGTGCTGGGCTGAGCCGAGCCAATCTAGTGGTCAGCTACAAGCCTCATAAATCTACTGCCTGTAGAACAGCATGATGACTTATGGCAGCACAGGGAAATGGCCTCACTGGAAGGAAATGGCATGTAAAAATATTCCAAGATGTCTTACAGAAAAGCTTTACATCTATAGCAGCAGTGTATGGAAGGATTTTCCGGTCTATTTTCAAATAGAATTGCATATTGTATTTTCAATTGCATTTTCCATATGTGGACGCATAAATTGTGACATAAACCAAATGCAATTGCAAATCTTGCATTACCATTTGCATTTTCGCTTTCGCGAATACACAGTGACTGCCACATTTCAATTGAAAAAGCAAAGTCCACTTGCAACTGTATTTCCCATGTCTTATGAGTTATGAGCCTGTCATATTTAAATAGCAATATTAATTACCACATTTGCTTTTTCACTTTCTCTGCGCCGCGCATATAACCTGCCAAAACTCAAACGGAATCACAATTCCTTTTGCATTTGAATTTCCGATGTCTGCACTGAAAGCTGTCAATCAATGTGAGGGGGCGGGACTAAACTAGGGGGCGTGTTTGTTTTGGGAGGTGACGTCACTCACAGACGACCGTGCCGAATGCTTTGATCAATGGAGGTAATCGGTAAAGCCTCCGCTAAAGACAGCTGCCAATCAGTTCGTGCCTGTGTTAATGAACAGACAGTGCAACCTTCTTGGCACAATACATAATTCTGTCTTTTTTTACCCCAAATACAGCGATTATCCGCTGATAACAGAGCCACAAACGGTACGCACAATAGGTCAAAATTCACTATTACCCAAACGCTTTTCACCTGTCTCAACATCTCTCACTGTTTCTCTCACTCTGATTAATGCAAGTGAGAAAACAGACAGTGCAATTCTACACTTATTACAGTACATTTTATTCCTTTCTTTTAATCTGTAATAGTACGGCCATGCATATTATCATTTTTTCTTTCTTGTTTTCTCGTGATCATGACTTAATTTAGTCTAGTGTTGCCATAGTAACAAATGCAACCATGACAAGGACATTCTAAAACGCTTAACCTGGCTTGAAGGGATACTCCACCCCAAAATGAAAATTTTGTCATTAATCACTTCCCCCCGTGTCGTTCCAAACCTATAAAAGCTTTGTTCGTCTTCGGAACACAATTTAAGATATTTTAGATGAAAACCGGGAGGCTTGTGACTGTCCCATTGACTGCCAAGCAATTCTCACTGTCAAGGTCCAGAAAAGTATGAAAAGCATCGTCAGGATAGTCCATCTGTCATCAGTGGTTCAATCTGAATTTTATGATGCGACGAGAATACTTTTTGTACGCAAAGAAAATAAAAATAACCAGTTTATTCAACAATTCACTGAATAACATCACTGAACTAATGTTTAACATTTATAAGTTAATTAAATGTCAGTAATAAACTGCATAAATTATAGAGATCACGAAGAAGGTCCTCTGTCCCAAACGCGTACAGTAGGCTATAGTTGATACAGTATACAACTCCCCATCATAGTTTATACTGCCACCTGCTGGCGCAGTTGTGTAACTTAGAAAACAACTTTTGTTATGTTGAGATCACGAGAAAAATAAGTCGTGATAACGAGAAAGCGACTTTTGTTATGTAGAGATCACGACAAAAATAAAGTATTTTTGGTGAGGCTTTGGTGCCACGGGACATGTGCTCCATAACGGATTAAAACTGTTGAATAAAATATAAAGTAAGGTGGAAAATGGGTAAATAAATATAGATTGGCACTGTTTTGTTTGCTTACGAATAAAATGTACTGTAATAAGTGTATAATTGTACTTTCTGTTTTCTCACTTGAATCAATCAGAGTGTAAACAGTGAGAGATGTTGAGACAGGTGAAAAGCGTTTGAATAATAGTGAATTTTGACCTATTGTGCGTACCGTTTGTGGCTCTGTTATCAGGGGATAATCGCTGTATTTGGGGTAAAAAGTCAGTATTGTGCCAAGAAGGTTGCACTGTCTGTCCATTAACACAGGCACGAACTGACTGGCAGCTGCCTTTAGCGGAGGCTTTATCGATTACCTCCATTGATCAAAGCATTCGGCACGGTCGTCTGTGAGTGACGTCACCTCCCCTAGTTTAGTCCCGCCCCCTCACACTGATTGACAGCTTTTAGTGTAGACATCAGAAATTCAAATGCAAAAGGAATTGGATTCCATTTGAGTTTTGGCAGGTTATATGCGCAGCGCAGAGACAGTGAAAAAGCAGACGTGGTAATTAATATTGCTATTTAAATATGACAGGCTCATAACTCACAAGACATGGGAAATACAGTTGCAAATAGACTTTGCTTTTTCATTTTAAATTTGGCAGTCACTGTGCATTTGCAAAAGCGAAAATGAGCGAAAAGCGAAAGTGTAATACAAGATTTGCAATTGCATTTGGATTATGTCACAATTTATGCTTCCACATATGGAAAACGCAATTGAAAATACAATTTGCAATTCTATTTGAAAATAGACCGGAAAATCCTTCCATAGCAGTGAGCAAAGATTGTCATTTTAAGAAGCCATCTTTTAAATGGAAGTTTCAAAGATGGTCTGAAAGAGAGAGAAATGCTAGATGTAGAACTTTGGTTACCTGGAAAGGAATTATTGTAATTCCGGAATGAAGTAGAGTGCTTATTATAATTGTTTTACAACCTAAAATGAGTAGGAAGAAATAAATTCTTTAATATATCAAAAATGCACTGAAATAAAGCTGGTGTAGAAGCCATTTTCTCTCAGAAATGGCAAGTAAACAATTTGTAAACAATTATTATTATTATTATTATTATTATTATTATTATTATTATTATTATTTGTCAAATAAATGTTTTTGAAAAACAAAGCTTTTGAAGATGGATTTGCAATCTTACATATTTTGTCTCTTTTACTTGTACAAAGAATACAGTCAAAATCAGAAAAGAGAAGAAGAAGAAGAACACATCACAAACCATCCTTTACCAGACCTGTTTACATTAAATTGTAAAGTATGATGAAAAAATAATAAAAACATTACATTAACAAATAATGCATTAGTCAGTATGGTTTCCATCAAGATAACAGATAAAAGGGTGCAGACTTTTGTCAAACTGTCCAAATTTTCCCTTCAAACAGTACCTAATTCCTTCACAATGTAAAGTAGAAATCATCTCTCCAAGCCATAACTTACATGCAGAGGTGTATAAAGTACCCGAAAGCCATACTTAAGTAAAAGAACAGATATCTTATCAGAAAATGACTCTGGTAGAAGTTGAAGTCACCGTTTAGAATATTACTTGAGTAAAAGTCTTAAAGTATGTGATATAAATTGTACTTAAGTATGAAAAGTATTATTGTTATTTTTAATTTAACGTACTTAAGTATTGAAAGTAAAAGTCCAAGTAAATGGAAAATGGAAAAGGAGCAAATAAATACATAAGAAAATGTTTATACACAGTTTGAGTAGCAAGACTATTCAGTTTGAACTCTTTCTTCCATTTTGTATCTTTGGGTAAGAATAAGAAGCACTTCATCTGGTACTTAGTGTCTTTCATTCCAACGTAAGAAAACATTTCTGGAATCTGCATCTGAAGTGATATTTAGATGTATTTACACAGTTCAATGTATCTCAGAGGTGACATGGATGCATTTAAGCAGCAGTTACAAAAGCATAAACAATGCTTTGTTTTAAACGTAAAACATTGACTGATATTTGAAATGAATTAAAATATGAAAAAAAAGTAGAAATGTAAAATTAAAGCCGCCAGTAGGTGGCAGCAAGTAATTTTGTGTGAGTCATTGATTCAACCAATTAATTCAAACGGCTGATTCATTCAGGAATAAAGTATTTGACCGTGCTAATGAGTGAATCTCTGAATCATTTATTCAACCGATTTGTTCAAAAAGCTGATTCATTCAATAAGTAAACATGGTCCATCGCTCAGAGATGCAAAGTGATGTTTGTTTGGAACTATTTTTGTTGGCAAAATTGAGCAAAAACAGGCAATATTGCGTCTAAAATGAAAGTCTGTGAACTTTATTAAACTTGTTTAAATGATTATTACATTTGTTATCATGCTGATATCTGGATTAAAACGGCACTCTATGTGTGATATAGATTAACTATATTAAATTATATAAATATAAAAACATACAGAAGCATTTTTGCCATCTACAATTTAGAATGCCTTGAAATTTAATAGACTAATAAATCATGTGCATACACTCTCTGTGTGTGATTTGGTGATACAATCGATTATGTCAGATCGCACATCATAAAACAACACTTACCATATTAAAACAGACGATATTCTGTATATCGCACAGCACACCGCAGCCTCGACTTGAGTGTAAAATGATATCATCCGCGGTTGTGCGAGCACTTGTTTTGCACATGAGCAAAGGTGTTTTTAGGAGTCTAACTTGCAAACACCAGAACACTGATTCGTCAAACCTGCTTTCCTGCAGTCCGTGTTCTTCTTTATTTGACTTTATTTTGTAGCATGTAACGAATATGCTTCGGGGAAATGTATCGGAGTAAAAGTATACATTTTTATTAGGAAATGTAGTGGAGTAAAAGTGAAAGTTGACAGAAATATAAAGACTCGAGTAAAGTACAGATACTCCCAAAAAATACTTAAGTACTGTAACGAAGTATTATTACTTTGTTACATTACACCACTGCTTACAAATAGGAGCCTCCTTTTTCTTGCAGAGCAAGGGATCCAATGGCTGTATTTAAACTATATGCAAGAAGTTTGTGTTGTGGTCATGGTAATGATGCATATGTTCAGAAATTCCCAGAAATAAAAGTAATTTACAAGCAATTATTAAAAGCAAGGAACACCTTTTTGTGCTTTGCTGAAAATTCTTTACCTAATATTGGTGTCCCTGGTCAAATACGACCAGCCTTTTAAAAGTTGTTTGTAGATCTCTCATTATGATATATTATCTCCAATATTTAGTAATAATAAAAGCTCTCAGGATATATTTACAGCGCTACTGAAGACACACAGGATATTTATTGAACAAAATGAATAATTAATAGTTTTGGCAAGTAAGTAAATAACAGTAAACATAAACAGAGATGATGATGCATTGGCCATGGTGGTTTCTGTCGCCAAGGTGATGGTAAATCAAACAATGATGGAGACATGAGGATGGGAAGCATACACAACTAATGGAACAGGAAAACATGGAGGTATGGTCATACTCGGAGATGATTCTGGAGAGCACTGGAGTAACACTTGCTGGAGAGACGCATGCTGGAGTTATCACAGAAAAATATCTGTCTATTATCGAGGTGAGGACAGCAGATAAGGAGTCTGTATTCCTATTCAAGGCCAGACCCCGAATGGCTAGTGGCGTATGTGTTTATGTGAATGTTGTTTGGAGTGCTGATAAAGAAAAAGTGAAGGAGATTAATAGTCAGGGAAGAGTGAATGTTGAGTGCATGTGACTATGGAGCCTGGTGAATCTGTGGCAGTACCCTTCCCCTCCACGGCCCACTCCTGAGGGCTGAGATCCCTGAGGCACTAGATGACTGGAATGCTCCTCATAGGAGGTGTTGTGTAGGGCTGGATTAAGGATGTCTTCTTAAGGGATCCACAATCTTTCTTCCGGTTCATATCCTTCTCAATCAATAAGGTACTTGAGAAAACCACAACGGCATGTATTTGGGAGCTTTCTACAGGGCAGGTGCAGCCTAATGTTCTTTGTTAAGAACCAAAAATCCACCACTGGGACCTCTGGCAGCTCACCAGACCAGTGGTTCCCAACCACGTTACTGGAGCCCACCCAATACTGCACATTTTGCATCTCTCCTTTGCCTGACACACCCATTTCAGGCATTGGAGTCTCTACTAATGAGCTGATGATCTGAATCAGACGTTTTTGTTTAAGGAGACATGGAAAACATGCAGTGTTGGGGGGACTCCAGGAATGTGGTTGGTAACCCATACATCAGACCATGGGAAGAGTGGGAGTTGGAACCCAAGGATGCATTAGAATGGGTTGAGACATGTACTTGATGTCATAGGAGTTCTGGGCATATTCTGCCAAAGCGAGGAACTGCTTCCAGGAGTTCTGGTGAGTTCAGAAAGGTTCTCAGAAAGGAACCATCCAGTGTGGAAACAACTTATTGACTGGTATGGCAAAGGACTTTGGAGATGGCATAGTCTTGACATCGTAGGAAGAACTTTCTGATATCCCTTGCCATTTGTGGGCCATCAGAAATTATCTTGAAAGAGCAGGAGAGACTGATCCACAGAAGAGTGGTCCGTTGTGACTAGGGTACATAGGTGCGTTTGGTGCACTCAGTGATAATAGCCTTGATGATCCTATCTTCCAGGGACCACAGGATTGGACTCACTTACTTTGGGAGGCAAAATGGGTTCAGGATCATCAGTAGTTTCTTCAGAAGCATAAAGTAGGGACAAGGCATCAGCTTAGACATTTCTGGTCCCTGGAAAATAGGAAATCGTGTACTCAAACCTGGTAAAAAAATAGAGACTTACCTATATCTTGCTTGCAGGGTATTGAATCACAGCTTCCACCTTCTCCTCATCCATCTCGATGCCCTCAGCACTTATGTACTATGTGAGGAACTATGTGGATCATCAGAGGAAGGTGTTTTTTGGCCTTGAGGCATAGTTGGTAATCAGCTGCACAAAGATATCATCAATGTAGATCAGGATGGAGTGATGGAGGTACTCCCAGAACACCTCATTCATAAAACCTTGGAATACGGAAGGAACATTGACCAGGCCATTCGGCATGTTCCGGTCCATGTAGTGCCTCATAGGTGTTACAAAGGTGGTCTTACACTCGTTCCACTTCCATATCCGAATGAGGTTATACGCACTTCATAAGTCCAGCTTAGTGAAATCAGTGGCTCCACACAGTTGTTCCAGAGTGACAGGAATGAGGGGAAGTGGGTAGCAGTACTTGACTGTGATGCTGTTTAATGGCCAGTAATAATGATTGTCACAAGCATTCCTCCTTATTTGCCACGATAAATGTGGTAGTTGCGAGGCTTTTTTTAGGCAGAAGATGTTCCGATGGTGGGGGTAGCAGGACAGGATGGAATTCCTAGAGATGGTTGTGGGATGAACAGGTTTTAGAAGTCCTGAGAAATAGTCAGAGAAGTACCAGCTACCCCACTTCACTCAATTGGACAAGGAGATGAAGGGGTTGTGCTGCACGAGCCATGGGCACCCTAGAATCACGCTGACAGTTGACCTCTCCAGAACCAGAAGGTTAATGTTCTTTTTATGGAAACAGCCTACTTGCAGCTGGATGGGTCCTTCAGAGTAGTTGACCTTTCTGGGGCAAAGTGGCTTTCCAATCACTGTGGATTTGGTAGGAGGTTTCATTATGACATGTCCCCAGGGACAGCAGTATAGACAGAGATGCAGGGCCAGCCATCTACATCGCTTGGCTGGTGTGAGGCGATTGTTGTCCAGCTTCATGGCTTCACTACCTGGCTTTGCAGTACCAGTGTGAACTGGCTGGTTAGATATTTGGGAGGACTGCAATGAAGAAGTATCCTCGTGGCATCCCTTCATGTGGTGAGAAATTCAAATGGATAGTTGAATTACAATGCTCAAGCCCATTGGAGCCATTGCATGACAGCTGGTTCAAGTCTCTGGCAGCGATGCTTATTTGTTTCACCTACTGGAGGCCGTTAGAGTACAGAACTTCAAGGAATTATCAGTTATTGAACTCTTTCCTTGGTGTTAATGATAAAGTTTATCACTTACTGACAAGTCATCAACAGGGCATCCAAACACTTCACGGAAATGGGCCACAAAGCTGTGACGTGATTGAGTAACACGGGATCACTGGAATAAAGAGAATATCACTGGAGTAATCACAGGAGAATAGCAGATAAAGAGTCTGAAAATGTTTTTGGGAGGTTGTCATACCCAGTGTGAGTAAATTTTAGTTCAATGTGATGACATTAATTACCATTTTTGAGGAAAAAGAAAATCCTCTCAGGGTCAGCTTGACAGGAACACAACATGAGGGTTAAATGTGAAATAAAAAAAAAAAAATTAAATTAAATAAAAAATCAATATACGTACATCTTTAAATACTCAATTTCTCAGTGAAAGTAGTTTCAAGGTAAATACTACACTAAAATTATTTCAGTGTATGTTGAATCCTTAGCACTATCCCTTGTTTTGGCTCTGAATGTGATGAAAATGACTGGTTTATGTTTCTGTGTTTCTCCATTCCTGTTGAGGGTATTTTGTTTTATATTTTTTATTTATTTATATTTATTTTTGCTAGTTCAGGGTCATCAGACAAAATTCATATTTAGCAGAGTTTGCCAAAGCTATTAAGAACATGTAAATCCTGAAATTCTGGAAATGGTTGTTTTTTGAATGGTTGAATCCAAAACAAGTTGGACAATACTGGTATACTGGTACAGTACATGAAAAGGCAACTCAAATAGCGTTAATGTGATTCTGCCTTACACGTTTATCGCATACAATTAAATTTGATGCTGCATGGGAATTATTTGGAAGCCCAAATCAATTATTTAAAAGAAATGAAAGTTGTTTTTCAGCCACCTCATGGACACAATTTCTTTTCTGTTGGTACTACTGGCAATAAAACAGGAAAAATGCTCTATCACCAATAGAAATTGAAGAAAAAACAATAGCATCTTGTAGTCAGTGGAGCATAATGCAGACCATCATTCAATCAAATAATGCTCCTGTTTTTATGATTAACCAGTGAATGTGGTATGATGGATGTTTCTCCCATTTTCAAGGTTTTTTTCAACAGGAGAAGAATTCAACAGGAGAAGAACAGGAAAAGAAGTTGGCAGATGCCTAATCCATAAATAGGTGCTGGTAGCTGTTTGGCTGCACACAAATGGGTAAAACGTGGGTGGCTTTTTGGAACCTCTTCTCATCTCAAACACACAAAAAAGCTTTGAACAAAACCTCATGCTGCTACATTTTGGATTTCATTTCATTTTGAAAGTGCAAGTCTCAATTTTTTTGCAAATCCTTTCTCAGTATTTTTTCCACTGTATTTATCATAAGCACATGTAGGATCACTTGGCTTATGCGCACAGTAAGCTTTGAATGCTGTAAGCAAAATAAAGCCACTCTTTTCAAAAAAAAAAAGAAAAAGAAAAAAAAAGAGCATCATTTGTTGCCCTTCTGCTCTGTTTTCCACTTTGTTTTTGTAGAGTCTTTTGTAGATATCAAATCATGTTTATGAATCAAAAATAATGCAAATATTTATTCATAAATTTTGCGCATAACATTTTGCTGAGTAAATCAGATCTGTCAGGACTGTTGGGCTCTTAATGCTGTTGTCCTTTTTTGAAACAGAAACATCTAGTGCCAAGAAGTGCTTTGGCGCCACACTCCAATTGCTACCTGTCTAATAGTGCTCTAAGGAACCAGAAGTACATTCTCTCTGTTAGATGCAGTTTAGATAGCACCTTTCCATGAAAACATTTCCAAATTCATTTGGCACCACTCTGTTTAGGCACCAAAGATGACTAACACACTTGAAACAACGGGGTGAATTCAGGTAATGCCCCTACGATTTCAGCTGGTTATTCATAAACATTGTGCCATCTCTTTTGATAGATGGCATAGAAATGTTGTCCACCATTATCAAACACTGCCAGCTCCATAACACTGTTTTACAGTTCATCTCTGTGTGTTCTAACAGTGTGAACTGGAGAAAACGTTGAACTGTGGTGCATCAGAAGCCATCAAGAGACTACCCGCACTAAGGGCACTCTGATAGTCTGCTCACTTTTCCCCTCCTCCACAGAGAAGTGTGAGAACCTGCCACCAGCATTCACCTCCTTCTTGTAAGGTGAGTTCTTGAGAGAGATAGTGGGATAGAGAAGCTAAGGGCTGAAATAAATTACCTGCCGATGAAGAAGATAAACCATGTCAAAACACCCCTTTGCTGACTGAGCGCAAGAAAAGATAGTTACCTGGATTTCTATGGGATCTCTTTTGATTAGATCACAATCCGAATGTGGTTGAGCTGAATGGGTGTATTTGTTTACAAATATTAAATATTTGCCCGATTACCTGGTTAAGCTGTACCGCCCACAAGAACAGGTAAATGTAAACGTGGTGTAAATGGAATACAGACTATCGTCAGAAATTTTTGGGATATCAATTTGGAATTAATATACTATTCACACGCATATCTGAATGTCAGTATTCATATTTTCTGAATGTCTGAATGTCAGTATTCATATTTTCTGAATGTCAGTATTCATATTTTCTGAATGTCAGTATTCATATTTTAAAACACCAATCCTAACTGCAAGAGTTATCTTTTTGAACTCTTGCTGTTTAAAGCTAGACTCCCTAAAATGAGGTGTGTACAAATAAACACAAGTGGTTGTACAATGTCAAATAGTTCTCCAAATCTAAACATAGAGGTTTTTTTTTTTTTTCTTTCCATGGCCAGACAGTTAACGACATAATGACTGTGATAAGAATACTTTATCAGGCCATAGAAAACCTTTGAGGATAAGAAGATACAGTCTGTCAGAGCTCGCAGAGAGCAACTTCATGTTTAATTGCATAAATCAGCATGATAAAAATGCTTTTTAAATCACTGTGGCAGTTGGACAAACATTATTATTAAATAATGTTTGTCAAACAGTATTATTCATATCCATACAAATTGTTCTCAAATAACGTAGACAGATCTAGCCAAACACGTCGACGAGAACTGGAGAATTTATTGCTATCATTAATTCTGCTTATTTATTGTGCTAAAATATGGTACAAAATTTCTTTTTGGCATAATATTCAATCTTTGAAAGCACTGTGGCAAATGAATAGTAATCAGTGTTTGGATTCAAAATAATTTTGGTTACACTTTAAGGTGATGTTACAGTGTAATTACACAAAGTATTCAGTAATAATAATTAACTACATGTACTTGATTTAAGTTGAAATTAAGTTGAAATTAAATTTACTAAAGTACCTGTAATGTGTAACTACATCATGTTAAAATAAAGCATGAAGAACCAAAACTACGAAGCACAAGGAATTTACACTATAAACAAGCGGCCTTCAAGAAATGTATTAATTATGATTATTGATTAATTATTTTGCTCCACAAATAGATTTTGACCAACAGTGTAACATCTGACATGCCCTTAAATAATATAAATATCCATTTTTGTAACACTTTACAAGATGCATCAGTTAACATTAGTTAATGCATTAACTAACATGAATAACAAGGAGCAATTTACAGTATTCATCTTAATCTATGTTAACATTATAACAGCAGTTGATTGTTATTAGTTCATGTTAGCCCAGGTCCATTAAATTATTAAATAATATTAACTGATAAAACTTTTGATTTTAATAATGTATTAGTACATTTTAAATAAATATTGCCAAATGACTATCTCTAAATGCAAGAATGCAATATTTGCTGAGGGTTAATTTGTAAAGATACAGTTTTTTTTTGTTTTGTTTTTTGTTTGTTTTTTGTTTTTGTTTTTTTTTTTTTATGAAAGATTATCAAAGGGTTGTTCCATTGGCAACAGATTACAAGGAGCAACTCACATGATACAAATAAATTCACCAATTTCAAGTCAGTGTAGCAAGGTAATTTTAAAACAGGCCATATTATTGCATGTTTCCAGAGTCTAAGCCCAATCTTCTTTCATTGTTCCACTGTTGTATTCATGATATTCCACACTATGAGTCACATTAACAGTTCAGAGAGAGAAAGAGAACACAACGAGGACAGGGAAAGGAAGGCAGAAATCTTCATTCTTTAATTGTTCCTGATCAGTCTGGCTGGCCAGTCCCTATCTAATGATCATTACCACTGCAGATGAAAGCTCAGCCTTCTCTCAGAATGCTTTCAATTGCTGCAATTAAATAAGTGTGGTTGAATGATAATATCTTTTTCCCCAAATAAAAGCAGACTACAGCATTAAATAATCCTACAATTAGAAACGATCAAGGCTCGTTTTTGATGTCGCTGTTGTTCAAAATCTCGGGAATACATCTCGGTGAATAAGGGTGTTTTGGGTCGCCCCAGTAGGCGCCACACCGCCAAGACTCCAGCCGGAGGCTCAATCCACATAGCACCAAAATACTTTTGGCACTTCAAACACACAACCATTGTGCTCTCTTTGCCACTTTTATTCCTAGTATCTAGCCCTTTGGCGTATCATTGTTAAGTTGAGCAATTGTTAAGCGTACAAATGTATTTTTTATTATGAATACAAAACAATCTCTACGCAGAATGTCCTGCTGTGCAAAAAAACAATTATTTAATGCAGCTGCGTAAAATTAACTGCTGTGTCTCTTTCAGGCTAGACCTGCATCTGTTTCCATCAGTGGAGTGATGTACCCAGAGAAGTAAACCTCAATTGCTTTGTTGCTAAGGCTATAGATATTTCTTCAGTTGGGAGAAATTACAGAAGCAAATAAACAATACAACAATTTCCCTACAGCACGCAGAGTACAACCTATCTCTCCATTTACTTAGACTCTAATTATGACTTGGATGGTGGGCAGCTGCAGGAAATGAGACAGGAGTCAGACTGATGGAGATATTTAGGTCAAACCACGGCTACTGCAGTCACAAATTCATATTCACATTCAGATTGATGTATTATTTATGCATTATATGTACAGTATATCATGTATAATACCAAAAGAAGACGATGGGTCCTACAATGCAAAAAAATATCAATAAATGACGAATTTGAATTACATTGCTAACTAAAAAGCAGATTTTGACTGGTAACCAATGGTTCTAGAGAGGTTAATCTATAAGCTGTTGATCTAGAAATAGCTGAAAACCTTTACTGCCACACATGTGCACATGAGAAAAGTACTAAGTAATATGAAAATGATATGGATTTACAATGACAAGAGGGTGACTAAATAAAGACAGAAATGTATTTATTTTTTGGTTATGATTTTTTATTTGTATTTATTTTTTGTATTATTATTTTTTTTTTTAATCAAACATAGTTTTAAGGATGTTTAGATATTTTAAGTATATTAAACAACAGTTAAAACACACACACAACTTGCTGTTCTTGTAGTATAGCACGTTAGCACTGCCAAGGTCGTGGGTTTAATTTGTAGGAAATCTATGAACTGGTATACCATGCAATGTAAGATGTTTTGGGTAGAAGTGCCAAATGCATAAATGTAAAAGTAAGGAAGTAAAAAAAATCACATTAACTGATCATTTGGCATCATTAGTTCATAAATAAAGACAAAACTGATAGATAAGCCATCAAACTCATGTATATAGAGGACAACGAAAGGAAAAGTAATGAATCACAGAGCGCATATTCAGTGAGTCAGGACAGCCCTTGAGTTGACAGTCAATGCAGTGGACAAGGTTTATTTTTCCAAAGGTTGAAAAGCTCTGATCACAGGCTCCGACTCTTTGGGATTTGCCATTGCAGAGAGCTTCAGAGGTATTTTTACTGTTTACATGAACCGGCCAGTTACTTGCACAGTTTACTTCAGCACAAACATGTGGGACACATTGGTTTAATATTGCTATGCACCTAATTGTGTAATTGAGTTATTTAAAGCTGCTGTTTGCTTTTACTTAAACCATCTGAATTACAATGGTCATTTACAAAACAATATTGCTTCAAGGCTTATGATAGATCAACATCTCATAAATGCACAAATGTATCAAAAATGTGGCAAATGTTGCTCAGGAAGCAACTCTCAATAAATTAAACAATGAATCCCCAGTCATGAAGTACTGAAAATCTGTGTCCTTTGAATGAATCGGTCCCAAATCAGGTCAGAGGTGTATCTTATTGGTGGGAACTCCAGCTAACCTTTTAGGGGGTGATTTGGAAACCCCTTCAAAATCTATGGCAGATTATGAACTATGACAAAAGTGTGAAGGAAGTACATGCATTTGTCCCGAGGGCATTCATAGCCTACTTAACGACAAACAGACCGTACCAGAGCTCTCACAACAGGTATTTGGGGGGCCTGCAGAAGAGCCCAAGCTGATGGTCTAGGTTAAGTTACCTGAAATGAGAACGTGCTGTTTAGAGCCTTTCAAGTTTTCAGTTCAAACACCCAACTGCTCTGCTGGCTGATAGCCGTGAAAACCTGTTTGGCTAATGATGTCACTGGAGGGAAATCAGATTGTTCTTTTAGCGCCTGGCTACGGGGCACTTTTACTTCCTGTTAGAAACACATGCGCATGCAAACTCGCACACAACCCAACTATGACCTCTTGACTCAATTCAAATAAGTTGTGCATACTTGCATATGCATAGCCATTCAATCAGGAAATTTGCGTGCCTTGTGCATTTTCATAGCAAAACGTGGCAGGAAAAAGGAGAGTCATCCACCTAAAACAGGAATACAAAGGAAGAGGCAGTGAATGTGTTTTACTGGAATTTTACAGGTGTGAGAGAGAAAGCAAGAGAAAAGAAGCAGGACCGGGCCTGTGCTCTGCTGATGGGACATATCTAAGTACTCTGGCAGTGAACCGTGCAGAGGCAACACTGTTCAGTGCGCTCAATCATCTCGTGACAGCAAAGCATTCCCATCAGCCTGATGATGACACACTGCCTCTGCATTTCTGAGTCAACCAAACTGTGAGAGCAGACAGGAGCACAGACAAGCTCTGCAACACCCACACACTCATTCGGCAGAAGACATCTGAACAAGACTCTTGAGATGCCACTCTCAGCAGAACATATATAATATATATATATATATATATATATATATATATATATAAATTAGTGTGCATATGCTGTTATGGTCTTCATATGCACACTAATTTATATATATATATATATATATATATATATATATATATATATATATATATATATATATATATACACATTAGTGTGCATATGAAGAACATAACAGCATGTTGACAAAATATATTTAAATAAAGCATTTTGCAAACAACACACTGAAAGATACATAGATGTTAATAATTGACACAGCCACTCATCTTGTATAAGTTTCTCATGATCTTTGTTCTCAATCTTTTTTTTTTTTTTTTTTTTCTTTTTCTCGGATATAGTACACAATCAGATCAAAACGAAATGAAGTCGATTGGTTCAGTAATTAAATTAATAATAAGTAACTAATTTTGTGCATGTTTACATGTCAGCTATTAGTAATAATAGATTGTGAGGTTAGGGTTAGGGTTAGCAGAATAAGTTGACATGTAGTTGCAAAGTTGTTTAAAGTTAGTGGAATGTCTGTTGAAGGACCATCAAAATATTGGTGTTTTTGGCTCAAGGTCTGCATTTAAAGTCACACCAGAGGTGTTCAGCTGGGATTAGGACTTGGCTTTCTGCAGACCAGTCAAGTTCTTCCACACTGACTGAATCAATCATTTCTTTTTGAACCTTGCCTTATACACAGAGGCATTGTCATGTTAGAATAGAAAAGGTTCAAGTTGTTGCTATAAAATTAGAAGCACACAATTCCCTAGAATATCATTACGATTTGTACTCATGGAAATTACTAAAGTAGTCAAACCTGTTGATTAGAAGCGGGTGTCCCAATACTTTTGGCAATATAGTGTAGTTGCAAAGTTAATTATAGTTAGCAGAATGCGTCCCACTGTATATTAGGTGTCTTTAAATACTATGTTTTAAGTTAGGAATAATTGATGATGAGCCATTGAATTATTCGAGAATAATGCATACCCGGAGGTGGTGATGCTTACACCTTGTATGTGCATTATTTTCTAATAATTCAACGAACTGAAGGCAATTATTCCACTTATACTATGGTTACCACACCTCAAGACATTGTTCAGATGTTGTATTTCAAGACATTTGTCAGGTTTTTGTCCTTAAAATGCTCAGTATGTGTTTTCTGTAATACTTAAATGTAATTTTGTGGCCAAAATATGGAAATAATTTGTCATTTTGATCCTATTGATTTCTATATTTATTTGCTTGGTCAGTGTATTTGTGGGGTTTGGTTCTTTTGCTTTTGTAGGCTGTAAGGACTTTTGAAATGACTGAAATCATTTGGCAAAGTGATTGAGATATGTAATGTGGTTAAGACCTGCCTGGAACTACTTTAGCTGTGCATTTCCTTGAAAATAAATGCACACCTAAGAATGTTTGTACGTTTGTAAGATTTGAGCATTCAACAGCCCTGTAGTATAATAATAAAATAATGAATTGTTAATTACAGTGTACATATTGTGTTCATGTTAAATTGCAAAACACTTTTGCTGACATTCAGGTCCAATTTGATACTGTTAAGTGCTTTGACACAATCTGTATTGTTAAAAGCGCTATATAAATAAAGGTGACTTGACTTGACTTGAATATGGGTAAGGTTAGGAGCAGGTTTGGTGGTATAGTTAGGTTTAAGTTGTAGAGGTAGGGACAACAGCGTAATTATAGCTGTAACTACAAAGAAATGTTACATATCTAATTACTGGACAGTATTTTCAAATATAAGTACATTGTAAAAACATATATGTACACAGTAAGTGCATTGTATCAAATGATTAATTTAAATCTAAGTACATAGCAGTTAAAGACACTTAATATAAAATTAGGTCTGCAGAATGTCTAAAGGGGACCATCAAAATAAAATTTCACCAGTCGTTTTCTTTTCTCAGATTACAGCATTCTTAAAGGATCATCAGATTGTTTCAATTGTGTGACTTTTAAGATCTAAAAATCATGTTTTGTTCTGTCTGACTGATGGTCCTGAATTTGCTTTACTCATAAACAAGAAATCACATTAGAGCCACTAAAGGGGAAAGGTTGGCTGGATGTTTGTAGTTTGGACTCCACATTAAGCGTTTGTGGCAAAAGTGTAACCTAATCTTTCATCCTTAATAAGTGCATATTTCATGGTAAATGCATGACCACTTAAACAGTTCACCTCTCCTCAAATCACATTTCCTTGAACGGGACAACGGATACCCAATCTCCAGAAATTAAAGCCAGGGGCTTCATATGACATATTGTATTAAATAAAGAAGAAAAAAAAAATCGAAGGCCTTCAGTATAGCGTTCTCTGAAAGTCTATCCATTTTTGAGGTTTTGACAAAGTTGTAACTGGCTTATGCTTCCATGACCAATGGGATTGATACATATGGAACCCTTCTAAAGCTCCCTCTTACTGTTCTCTCTGCACACTAACAAGGTGCAGCATTGTCTAAATTTAGCTGATCGTCTCTATATCTTTCAGTCGTGAGAGGGCCCAAACAGCCGTGTTTGCAGCCGGCACTTGATCTGGTACTCATTTTCATCATTTTGAACATGATACCAGGAGGTGGCCTGGTTTTCATTTTTCAACCGTGCATTCCGGTCAGAGTTGGCTTGTTTTATTGGAAACCTTGTTCCTATATTCCAGCTTGACACTTTTTGACCTTGTTTGTTCCTGGGGATTCATGGGTAATGCTCAGAGGCAGAGATCGTCCTTCTCTCAAGTCAAGGAGCATGTTAGGTGCTTGTCTTAGACATTTATGCCATTTTTGGGTCATACGCACAAAAAAAAAAAAAAACCTTTTCTTCTTAAAAACACAGATGGAGTAGGTAGGAAAGAATAATACATAAAATAATACATAAATTATATAGCCTTTGCAGATATCATGGGGTCCAAAAGAGAGTGACTGCACTTCACTTTTTGATTTTCAATATAAGAGTGTCAACTCTTTTTTTTTTTTTTTTTTTTCCAGATACCTGTGGTACCGCCATAAACCTCATGGTAAGAAAAAAAAAAAATGCATCCCATATTTACAATTTTAAGCTACAGATCATGATATTAGGTGCCAGGAAATGTCAATAATAGTATAAATTTTACATTTAGATGTTGTTAATATGAGGCTGGGGTTCATTCTTAAAGCGAGTTAAATTCTCACTATTGTTTGTTGTGTTTTTATTAAGGACTGCTGATATTTTCGATAACTTATTCACTCACAGTCAGTAAATGTCCCAGCCATTATGAGCATTCAGGCAGGGTAGCGCAAAATCTCAGATGGACAGTGGGGTTTATGGAAGGAAGCTTTCATACACACTCCATGTTTAACCATTTTAGACCATTTTTTTTTTTTTTATAGCTGATTTGTTTAATAAAAAATCGTGTCATTTTAGCAATATGACACATGGAGACAGCCTTTTTAGGTAACACTTTATTTTAAGGTGTCCTTGTTACATGTTACATGTACTTACTATTATAATAACAATAATTTAGGCATAATTACATGCAAGTAACCCTTTGCCAAACCCTAATCCTAACCCTAACCATATAGTAAGTACATGTAGTTAAATAATATTACTCATTACTTAAACATAATAATTACACTGTAACAGGGACACCTTAAAATAAAGTGTAACCCATTTTTATATAGGAACCAAGTGTGCCTGATATTGCAGATTAAATTAATTTTGTAAAACAAAATGTTTACTGCATTTCATACACAAAAAGATGAAAACCAAGTGTATGAGTGTTGGTTAACTAGTTCACATCAAACATCACCCAACTATCTCATATATATATATATATATATATATATATATAGGTCTCGTGGTTGGTAGGTCTCTGGAAGCATCTTGGAGACGTTGCCATAGTTCTTTATTTAGTCTGTCTCAGTTTGTTCTTGTCATTCCAAACATGATGATGAGATCAGATCTCTGTCTGGAGCACTGGCTGTTGTCAGACTCCTTGTGCAAACAAAAATTATTACAATTAATGGCAAAATGAATGTTTGGAAATGTAAACTGATATTTCCCGCTGACACACTACAGCAAAAGATAGAAATAACTGACTTAAACCATTTTTTTAGCTGGTGAAAATACTAGTGTCCTAATAATTTTGGCCACCACTGTAAACAACATGTCATTTTATCATTGTGACCTAGTAAAGTACTTTCACTGGTTACGATAGCAATAAGCAATACCTTGCCTGAATATTTGTTTGTGATTTATTTTTTTCAGTTGTTTCTGTTAGTTGCATATAATTGACAATGTGGTGACTCATCCTGAAACATGGTAAGATGGTAAGATAGAGTACAAGAGTGTCACAAAGGCAGGCAAAACTGGCCGCAGAACGCACAAAAAGATCTCTGTGCTTGTAACTGCTCAAAAATGTCAGTTTAATGACTGAAACAAACTGAGAATCATTCATGTGAGATTTAAAACTCACATTAATACTGTAAGTTTGAAGATTCATTGGCGGTTCAATCTGAATTGGTGAAAAGAATCATTCATACGCAAAGAACACATACACATTCTATACAGCCATCCATCAGAGACTATATACACTGACTTAGGCCACATTTACGGCGCGGCCATTTGTAAATTTAATGTGCCTGGCTTCCGGTGTCATCCGCTTCCAGCTATTTTTAGCTGTACAAACCGCTCGTTTTGCTGCTTGATATTGCAAATTGGTGAGTCTTACCATATTATTTTAATGTATTATCTTAATTATGAACACACTGGTTTGTAGTGCAAGCAGTTTTACTATTTACTGCACTTTCTTATTCTTCTCGTTATTTCTCTACGGTGGCTTATGAACCGGAAGTCTCGCACATTCACAGAAAACGGCTTACTTCGCATTGAAGAATAAGGTGGATAAGGGACAACGGCTCGTGCACAGATGAGCGCTTCAGTCCCGTTCGTTCCATTGAAACCACAAAATAAAATGCACACAAACATATCCCTGCCTTTGATATACAATCACTGATGAACGCATTTGGTTTTAATTACTAAAAATAAAAAAAATAAAAAATAAATAAAAAACACACACAGATGATGTGACATGCTTAACAATATCTACCACCAGAGTATTATTCCACTTGCAAGCTTAACCTACATCACTGTCCTGAAGAATTTGTTCTAGGCTATATAATTATTTTGATAATTAGTATAGATGTAACTGTTGCATTAAAAATGTTTCTATATGGTTTCCATGTCAATAAATTAAACTCAATGTACTATTCAAATTGATTTGTGATGTCATATATGCTATTTTTGGCTTGTTTCCCCAAGTGCAGTGTAAAATGCACACATCGGATACGGGTCACTTTTAAAAGAAATGTAAGCACATCGTCTAAAAAATTGGATATAGTCAAAAAATCGGAATTGGTCATCAAGACCTTGAGTGTAAATGCAGCCTTACCTATGAAATATTGCCGTCATTGCTACCCTGTTACCTCTTCAAAAAAATATAGCCTCAGTATCAAAAAGGCTACATGATTTCAAAAGCAGCAAAGCTACCACATTGTTGCCTTTCTGTTCAGTTTCTTCAGTAATGAATTCCAAAGAGAGATTATAAATGAGATAAATGAGGAGCAGAACTCAAATTTGAAAGCTATAAACAGAGTCTCTGTGGCTGCTCACCAGTAGCAGCCCTTTTAAATTCAACTAAGATGGATTAGACATGACAATGTGTACTTTGGAAGCAGCCCACAAATGTCTCTCATTCCTTATCTTTCAAAAGTTCAGCATATTTATTGTGATGGGGATTGTAGGTTATGGAACCTTCTGTCTTTGGAATGAGGTACTTTAAACATTGATTTTGCATGGACAACAGGGTCCCGATGAGCTGAAGCTCATTTGACATTGACTTGGTTACACTGGAAAGCCAGGTAGTCAGACACACATTTACTGATTATTTGATTGATTATATATTATTTATTTATTTTTTCTTTCATACACTTTTGTCAAAACTTTCACATTGTGGAATCCACGAAAGCAGTGCAGTGTTCAGAACGACCCTCATCTGCAGTCATGACAGCATCAGGCTAACAGCTTGACCACAGAGAGCTGACTGTAATGTCAGACAGGATGAAGGCATTTCAAGTTAACCGAGAAGAGAAAAAAAAAAAAAAAAAAAAAAAAAAAACAAGCTTTAGAGTTAGATCATCAAAGAAAACTTTCTGTTGAAATGTGCAGTCATAAATAACTGCAGCAGGATCAACTGCTTTGGTTTGGTTTGGTTTAAACAAGCTTCTATAGCCTTGACATTAGTAAATATTCAGATTTAAAAAAAAATAATAATAAAAAAATAAACCTAAATAAATAAATAAAACCATGTGCTGTTTTGATTTAGAATAATATTTTTTAGCATCTGGCATCAGGGATTGTTGGTGAAGAGCAAAGGCGTAAGAAACAAAAAACTGATATTTTTGCCCCTAATCATTTTAAGATGTGCCTCCTCTTTCTAATAACCATGATTTGCTGGATACATCCTTCTAAACATCTCTGTAATCTCAGAGACATTGATATGGATATAATCATAGGGTTTCTCCAGAAGATTCCACCCTTTGTGGGAATGCCTCTCCCGACAAAAGCCTGGCCCCTTTTAAACCAAAGTGTGACTTACAAATGGCTGACAAATAGTGAGTGATGGACAATATGAAGGATGGCTTTTGCAAATGATCTCACTGCTTCATGTGACTGCAAATAAGGCGAGAGAATTGGAATCTGATATAACACGTTTCATCTGATGGTTTTGTTCAAATTTGGATGTAACTAATAATTACAAAGAATCTAGGCACCTGTAATCTGAAATGAACAGCTAAAATCAACTTCCTACTGTACAAGCAAGCTGGTGGATCAAAATATAGCAAATTCTTTGGAAGCATTGTTCATGTTCTTAACAGTATAAATCCTGGCTTCTGATTTGTTAATACAGCATTCCAGCATTCCACAAGAGTTACAGATAATATAATAATTAGTGCCCGCCCACTTTTTCAGTATTTTTTTTTTTTTTTTCAGTCATTTTTTCCCATGGGGATTTTTAAAAATGTCTTTGTTAAAGCATTAGAAGCCATAAACCAATCTATGAGATGAATCACAATATTGCAAACATTTTCTTTTTTTAAGAGAAAAAGTATTTGAAAATCAGGCGAAAAGATAAAAGGTAGAAGACTTTAAACTTACCAGTTTACATGAGGGAAAGAACTACAATCCATGAAGCATTGTGAATGACATAATTGAATGAAAAACAAAGGTGAAATAAAGTCTACAAAGGTAATATATTAATTTCTTGTTGAGTCACAAGTTGTTGACTTTAGAAACAATGGACCAAATTTACTAACTGCTTGTGTCAGCGCAAACCCTCTTTTAGCATTAAAAACATTACTGTCAAAATGTTCTATAGTTGAAAAAAAGGCTACAGTAACTTAATACAGTTATTTTTGTGGCTGACCTTACTGTATACGCATTTGTAGGTGTTTCCCTTTCAGACGCAAAATGACTAAGGTTTACTAAGATTTACTAAGGTTTGCGGCAGTCCATTTACGCCGTTAACACCCCCCAAAAGTTGCATTGGGCTTTATGGAGTTGATCTGGCTGCATCTGTGTTCTGTAATTTGCACATTGTCAGTATAACTGCAGAGCTCTTTTTGGCACAATGTGCTCTCCACAAATCTCTGGTTGTTGAACTTTTTGTTCTGTACAAACTTAGAGCTCACAACAGGACTGTCTTTAAAAGTTATCGTTAAAAATCTGTTCCCCTATCTGTGCAGTGCAGCGCAGCATGGCTACATTGTGCACTGTATATTGTAACACAACAATATTTCCTTTAAACGTGGGCATGTAAAACCAATTTGCACTCAGGGTGTGTGTAGAAATATTCTAGTCAATTGCCTGTGATATGCCCACAAAGTGTGCACGCAATTTGTTAGATTGTGCAAACAAATTATATATGGGATCGTAGTAAATCTTGGCCTATTTTGTTATTTTGCCCAGTTTCCTATCATGAAATCATATAGCATTTAAACCAGTTGGTAATGCTATAGCCACCATCTGCAGTGCTGATTGTTTTTAGTAAGATGGTGTATGTCACAGTAAAGCCACTCCTGATTCCCAGGTAAAACAAGTTTGGAACTGCCTGAACTAACATTGTTGTAACAGACAATGTGACGCATTTGAACGCATGATTGCATTTCTAAGGGGACATATTCCTCTAGTTACACATTACTTTAGAGCAATCGTCTTATAAGGTTAGACTGTATCGAACTACCTGGCGCCTCATATCATCTTGCGTAGCGCCTTCTCAGTGCCTTGCCAACAAATGTACATGAACAACAATTGCTCAGTGCTTATTTTGAATAACATTGTAATTGTGATGTTTCAATCAGCTCGCACCAGATCAGATAGTTACACCAAACTACTGAAATGAAATGAGTTAAAGGAATAGTTCACCCAAAAATGAAAATTCTGTCATTATTTAATCACCATCATGTTGTTCCAAACCTGTATGAGCTTCTTTCTTCTGTTGAACACGTAAGAAGATATTTTGAAGAATGTTGGTGACCAAACAGTTGACTGTAGCCATTGACCTCCAGAGTCTGGAAAAATAAAAATACTATGGAAGTCAATAACTACCATCAACTTTTTTATTTACCAACATACTTCAAAATGTTTGTTTGTGCTCAGTGGAAGAAATAAACATATTCAAGTATTAACTCATTTAAGTAGCAATATATTTAAAAATGCCAAATCTAGGTGCTTTACAGAGAGAATTCTAACAAAATGTCATTATTAGCCAAAAACATAAAATGGCTAAACTGTTTTTACTTTACTCTAATGGATGGTGGGGAATTTTTAGATTTCATCCAAATCCACTGAAACTACTAAAATCCTCCATATATGTCTCAAATCAAGACATTCTTCTACAACACTAGCAAAGATTGTGCACTGTATATTGTAATCTAATGACTTGAGCAAACTGCCAAACGCGCTCTCGACATCTTTTCTGTCAATTACTTTCAATCTTGTACAGAAATGTACATAGGAGCTCATGAAAGAAGAGCTTTAGGTTTTGAATAACTGTGTGTATATGATATATCCAAAAAATTTAATATTATGGCAAAGGTGTTTGCAACGTAAGACAAATGTTTGCTTTTGAGATGTGTTTGTGATATTTTGAATGCAGTGCTTCATTTTGCAAGAGATGTGAGGCATTTTGCATTTTGTGTGTGCAATTCTTGGATTTGCGTGCAAAGTTTTGAAAAAGAGAGGCAAAGTGTGTGTGTGTGTGTGTGTGTGTGTGTGTGTGTGTCAGCGAGACAAGAATTCATGAAGACGTATTAAAGTATGTATTAAATTACAAAAATGCAAAATAGAAAATTTTTCCTAATGATCTTAGACGGTATAGTGTACAGTATATTTATACATTCATTGGAATAAATGAATGCATGTATATGCAGTGTGTGTGTGTGTGTGTGTGTGTGTGTCTGGTTACCCATCTGTGGGTGGCACAGGGCCTGAATTACCAACCTGCTGAATCTCACTAAGTGTGACACCACTTGCTGAAAGACCATGTTATGGTCCTTCAGATATGCTTTATCACTGGGTCTTGTACACGCAATGATGACAGGAATGAAAACAAAAGTATATTAACATACGTCATTATTGAGAAATCTGAGAAGCATATTCAAATTTTTTTTTAGAGTTTATGTATATGCTTTCACTCCCTAGTGAAGTTTGTTCAGTTATACAAACTATTTTATCCAAGAAAAATTCAGTCCTGCTTCTTTACAATAAGTTCTTCATCTCAATATCATTAAGCTGATTATATGCATGAAAAGCCTTTTTTATTGTTGTTCTTCTATTGGGGTTCTGAATGATGTTGTTCTCTTTCATGTACACAAAATAACAAATAAATAATCAATATTTAATCATTTTGCAATATTTAGTAAGTATTGTATTGTTCATGATTTCTAAAATATACAGAAAGAAAGAAAGATAGAAAGAAAGAAAGAAAGAAAGAAAGAAAGAAAGAAAGAAAGAAAGAAATTGTCATCTCAAATATGCAAATATATCCCTTGTATAATTTGTTTTACCAAGTCAATCGGAGCACTGTGGATGTCTCTTACTCTTTTAAATACAGTTCAACAACAGTTTGGACAAGACTGGTATTGTTTATAGACTTCTCATTCACATTTAAAACTGTCCAGCTTCAGTTCCCCATGCAGCACTTTTATGTGATTTAGTTGATAGCAGCTGGATGTTTTTTTTTCTTCTTTTTTTTTTTTTTTTTTTTTTTTTGAGACAACAGCCTCAATGATTCTGAATTAATAACGTTCTGTTTGACTGATTTTGATTTTAAATCATGTTGTTCCGCAGGGATGTGTACTTTCCCCTCGGCTGTTTTCTACATATATCAATGAAATGCAGACAAACTAAATTTCCAAAATAATGTTCATTCATAAGAAATTATTTATTTATTTATTTATTTGGAAGGATCATACTAAGCCTTTTCCTCCTAGTTTTAAGGTCCTTCCATTAGGGCATAGACTTAAAATTCCCATGGCCAAAATGAATATATAAACCTTTGTTTCAGTGGTGGTGATTATTTTAAACCAAACTATTTGTAAATAAATGTTGTTATTAGGGTGACTGACTGTGATAGAACAATGCTGTTAGCTTAATATGTATCCTATCTGATTTTATGTATATTGTATGAGTATAATAACGTCAAAGGCAAAACTTTATCCTATGACAAATAAAATAGATAATAAAGTTAAACAAACAAACAATGAATGAATGAATGAATGAATGAATGAATGAATAAGTAACTGAGACTGTTGTTCCATTCATTTAGCTGCCAATGAAGCATTGAAATGAATTAATTGTTTCCAGTCCCAGAGTTATTCCCAGAGCTATGGCTTATGTAAATGATTACAGGAACAACATGAAAGGAAAGAATACCAACTGAACATTGCAACTGCTCTGTAACTATTTCTCTAAATTACCTTATCTATCTAAATTTGGACATTCCAGAGACTTTATTGTTTTTATATACAACTACTTCTAAATACTATAACCTAACCATACCAACACATTTTCTGCATGAAATAGTTGCGGTACACCCAAATAGTACACACACACACACACACACACACACACACACACACACACACACAAGAATATACAAACTCAATCCATAAACACAACCCTCACAGAGTTATAAAACAAGTCCTCATAGCATTGTTTTTACAAATGAGTACATCACCTAGATGTCCCAAGTAGAGGTTTTGTTGCTTCTGTGGACAAATTTGTCCCCAAGTATCACATACACTGACGGACCTACCCATTAAAATCCTTTAAAGAATTTAATCTAACAACAATAGCGCCATCTACTGGATACAATGCTCAGTTCACCCAACTGTCACTTGGTGTTCTTTTGCTGTCTAGTTGCAGGCTGCATCTTGAAGCTCCAGAAGCCAAAGTTCAGGTCTCTATTTACTTGACCCAATAGAACATCTTATGTTTATTGCTTATATCTATTGTCCTTAAATTGTAAGCACACATAAAACCTTGCCTATGGTTGATACACATTCTTTATCTTGCCATGATATCAAACATATACTGTACATATATAGTATACATCTGTATATCATACACCCTCCATGACCAATACATGCAAGAATGCATACAAACTATTTTGTCTGTTTCATTCAGAATTCATCACAATTAATTAAAAGCAATAAGTAAAACAGCATATTCATTACCAGAGGTAAAACCGGAAAACTTTTCTATCGCTCAGCAGATCTTTTCCTACCAGAAACCAACTGAATGGTGACTTTTCAGCTTAGCTGAATGTAGGAATTCTAATTATATAAAAATGAGGATTATAGAAATTGAAGGATGCATGCACTCTCTCTGTATCTTAAAATATGCTAAAATAAATAAATAAAACTTTTAGCATGTTAAAAAAAAATTCTTTTAGCATGGTAACATCATTGTATTTTTTTATGTTACTTAGAGTACGTAAAACAAAATCCATTCCAAAAGCATGTAGACGCACCCTCCAATTAATTTATTCAGCCATTCTAGTAATTAATTTGAAAACAAATACATCTCATTTACATTCTAGTGAATTCTTTCAACATTCTTTTATGAATTTGGGGAGGGTCTTTTTCTTTCTCACTGATCCAGTTTTGTGTCCTCATATTTTCCATAACACACCTGGGCTGAACTCATGAACTTGTGAACATGTGAAATGCAGCGCCCACTTGTCTCTCAGCTTTGCTTAAAACATGCAAACAAATTTCCTTTAGATTGAACAACTGATACCACAGACTGCTTTGGTTACACAACAAATGAAAATTCCCAAGAAGAGGAGGTTCCCTTACAAAACTATCAAGTAAACATAAAGCAGACATTATTTGCTGCAAATACATTGACTGTAGATATTTAAATCCCTGGACATTTCATGAGCAATCTCCTGAGATATGAGGGCCTGCTTCTCCAGATCAACCAGCAGTCATGCAGAACCTGCACTGACCAATCAAATGAGAAATACATGTTCCCATGAGCCTCTCTGCTTGGGTGTCTTCAGTGATGGCCTGATCCACTGAGCCACTAGGTCTGGCTATATAATTCTAAGTGTGACAGATAAAGCTTTATGCTTATCAAGTCAGGACAGCTTTACACCAGAACTCTGTCAAAATTTTATGATGGAAGAACAGAGCAGATTTCCATTATAACTGTCCATTTTATTATGTTGGGAGTTTTTATAGCATTCATATAATTGATTTTTCTTTGAAATACCACAACCATCCGTGGATCTCGGAGTGGAGACCTCTTGAACTATTTTAAAGAAAGCACTGAAGGAGGCAGCATCAGACAACATTGTCCAGATGTATGCCAAGATAAAGAGACACCTGTGGTGGAGAGAAAGCTGTAGACATCTTGTGGGGCCCTCACACACAGAACCTATGACTGTGGCAGCAGTTGTTAAAACAGATCTAAAAACAGTACCTGCTCAGCTAAGCCATGCACCGCAGGAGCAGTTCAGGTGGATGCCGACATGACAAGACTAGAATAAGATGTTTAGCATGTGTATCCACTCGCAATGAAATCACCATTTGTTTGAGGTCGGTCATCTTCCACCCGCACTTTACTGTGATGGCCAGGGTTGCTCCAGATGTGGTGCAGTGGTGAACTTCTCTACGTATGTAACAACTCACCAGAGTTATGCCGGTTTTGTTATGATGGTTAATGATTCACTGCTTTGCAAAACGATATTTCATAATGTCATTCGGGACCGATCTTAAATCCAGTCATTTGTCTCCGTTGTTAGAAGACTCTGTTTATTTTTGGAGGACACACACACTGGTTTTGTGGGTATAGATACGTGTTAGCACTGACGGGGTTCTCACCTCTATAAATGTAGCTGGTTGTTATTACAAGCATGTTTTCATCCCTGCATTTCCTCCTTTCGGCAGGAGCATGAGGCTAATCACAATAACCAGGGTTCAGGAAGCCACTATGAAGTTTAGCCTGCCACCTCCAGCCCAACAAGGAGGCTTGTAAATGCAGCCGGCCCCCCAGAGGCAACATCCACATGGCAGAACGTTTCGTTGTATGCTCTTCCATGAACAGAGCTGCATTTTCTTTAGTCCATGAAAAGCGCTCCCTCCCAAAAATTTAACAATTTTGCTGTGGCATCATTTTCCTAAATATCTGGAACCTTCTATTTTATTTCCGAAAATCCTGGATCGTCCAATTGTATATTTTATTTGGCCTCCAGGCCGTCAAATACATCACATGTCCTCAGCTACAACTATTTAATTTAGAAACTCCAAAACACACACATGCCCAGTGAGCAAATGTTCCAGAGATGTACCAGTATACTAAAAACACCATATATCTCCCCTCGCTCACCTCTTTCCAAACATAAATTGATTTTGTTGAATTGTTTGATAAATTTGACCTAAGTTTTCCAGTGGGTCTTATTGGAGTTCCTACTGTTTTTCTGCCTGTTGGTGGCCTAGCCCCTAATCATCCACATCTCCCAGGGAGGCCATAAATTACTCCGATGAGATGGTGCTTTGTGTTCCTACTGCTGGGGCGTAGGGGCGAATTCGCAGCGGCATATTTTCACAAGACCGACCCTAAATCATTGTTTTATGACAGCAGGGAAAACTTCTGCACGTTCGTGGTGCTGATTTATGTTCATTTGGGTCTGGAGGACGCTATAATTTGCAAGTAATGTGAAAACAGATGGATAGAGAGATACCAAAGGGCAGACTGACCTATACATTCTCACCACTTCTTACAAATGGCATCCATATGCTCCGATCGACATCTTCATCCGTGCTGTTTCTTTCACCTGCACTTTTGCTTGCTCCATGTTTAAATGTCTTCAGAGGAAGTGAGGGATGTCTGTGCATTTGTAATGAGAAAGTCACATAACATAGACATTGTGACACTAAAACTCCCTTCAGAGGAATTATTAGACAAGCAAAGATAAAGGTCCATTATGTTCTCAGAAAAAAAATGTAAACCTTGGTAGCTTATTTACCCCTAAAGGGTACATATTAATACATTCAAGTAGTATCTCCCAAACCTTTTCCTGGAGGCACACCAACAATATACATTTTTGAACTCTTCCTAATCAAACACATCAGCTCATTACTAGAGACTTCAAAACCAGAAATGGATGGGTCATGTGAGGGAGATCCAAAATGTGTACTGTTGGTGTGCCTCAAGGAACAGTATTGGGAAAAATTCCCTTTAAGGCACATATTTGTATCAAAATGGTGCATATTAGCAGCTTTTGAAAGGGCACCAACCAAGTGACAACTTTTGTACCTTTTTCTAAGAGTGCGCTCTACATGGACAAGATCACACAAGCAAACGATGTACTACAAGGAAATTATTGGTTGTATTGTAGGGTCATTTATAGTCTATTGTGTTTTATTATTTATTCATGTCCACTCGAGAGTACGCTGGAGAAGGTACATCTGCATACAAGCAGACCTACAAAGGCCAATATCCAATATAGATTTGTCGATCAAACCCAAAATTGTCAGCAACACATGCTCTTGCTGGTTGTCAGTACTTTCTCAGGGGCCTGAATCCAGGCTCTGCTGAACCTTTCCATAACGGGGCATGTATCTGTTGACGCTCGGCCAGTAGAGACCACCCACAAGACTAATGATGTAAATGTTGTTGCGAACACACTCTAGCTCGCTCTCCGAATAAATATCAGAATCTGCCCACGTTCTCCACCATGTGCTACAATCA